>CAIGQQ010038783.1:3338597-3357417 GCA_903798035.1 Danio albolineatus | reverse complement strand
AAATAAAGTGTGACCGAATAATAGTATAATATTTGCCCTTTAAGGCTTAACTTACCCAATTAAATCTGCTATTTGAATTGTTTCTCCAGTCTCCCGCCACAGACATGGCTCAGGTGGGCGTGTCCTCGCCGTCATCCCGCCTTCTCCAGTGATGCGGCGCTCCAGCGATCCCCACCTTTCGCCATCCTCCTCCAATAACAACATTCCCTGCTCAGAAACGGCCCCTGGCACCCACTCCACACCTGCTCACGGGTACCAATTAGAGAGCTCCGAGCAAGGCGGCAGCTACTGTGAGCTGAGACCCGGACAAGCCCCCATTCCTCCCTGCAAGAGCTATGTAGAGAGGCTGAAGGTGGAGGAGGGCCAAAGCCTGGGCTCCGGAGCTCCAGACGGGTTGGAGGGCTTCATGCTCCCTCTGGTGGAGACTAGTTCATCCTTCAAACCTGGAAAATACCAGTCAACTCTTCTGCCACCTGAGAATAAACCTCTGGAGATGAGCGTGTTGAAGAGGGTGAAGGAGCTTCTGGCGGAGGTGGATCCCAAAACAGCCGCCAAGCACATCACCAAGGCTGACTGCACGGTAAAAACACAAATAAAAATATAGTTGAAGCACAGAAACCATTACTCATGAATTAGATTATAAAGATGTGTAAAGAAAATGTAGCAAAACATTGTAAATCAGTTGATTTTTTGCGTAGTTGGAGCACAATCATTTTTCAAGTAGCCTACTTATACATTACTTTAGTCTGTATGAAGTCAAAATTTACCAAGCTTGCTCGTGCACATTGTTATTCTTTAAGTGAATATTATTCGTTAATAATATATTAAAAGTTTTATGTTCAATATAATGTATAAATCCCACACACTTTTCAACCCTGATCGTACTCTCCAAAAATACTACTCATTTAAATTGAGTTGAATCAACAATTCTTGAGTTGTTTAGGTCACACTTTATTTTGATGGTCCGTTTGTTGAATTTAAGTTACATTGCAACTAATTCTCATTAGATTATAAGTAGAATGTTAGGCTGGGGTTAGGTTTAGGGTTAGTGTAAGTCAGGCATGTCTAAACTCGGTCCTGGAGGGCCGGTGTCCAGCAGATTTTAGCTCCAACTTGACTCAACACACCTGCAAGGATGTTTCTAGAAAGCCTAGTAAGAGCTTGATTAGCTAGCCCAGGTGTGTATGATTGGGGTTGGAACTAAACCTTGCAGGACACTGGCCCTCCAGGACTGAGTTTGGACACCCCTGGTCCAAGTTGATATGTACTTGCAAAGTTTCTTATAGTCAGTTAAATGTCTGTTGAATGTCTTTATCACCTGATATTAAGCAAACAGTGTACTAATACTCAAATGGACCATCAAAATAAAGTGTTACTGTTTTTTTTATCGATTTGTGTTGGGACAACTTGAAGGAATTGTGTGGAACCCATAATTTTTTACAGTGTAACAAAATTTATAAGCATAGTTTTGGTTAAGCAACCTCACATAAACCGTAGTAAGATCTATTGAGAGAAATGTTGTTGATAAAATTAGTTATTTATGATTTGTGTTTAATGAAGTAAAATGTGTAGTATGCAGGTTTACATGTGTTTAGAGTTAATATCGGAGCTATGAGGGGCAGCATAGTGGTGCAGTGGGTAGCACAATCACCTCACATCAAGAATGTCGCTGGTTCGAGCCTCAGCTGGGTCAGTTGGCATTTCTGTGTGGAGTTTGCATGTTCTCCCCCTCTTCGCGTGGGTTTCCTCAGGGTGCTCCGGTTTCTCCCACAAGTCCAAAGACATATGGTATAGGTGAATTGGGTAAGGTAAATTGTCTGTAGTGTATGAGTGTGAAGAGTTAGTATGGATGTTTTCCAGAGATGGGTTGCAGCTGGAAAATCTTCCGCAGATGTTTAGCCCATCATTGATTCTGTTTATTTACTTTTGTAAATGTGTGTAAATTTATACTTATTCAGTTTTTAAATTCATTTCAGTAATAATATTGACTAATATGAAAATGTTCATATGATTTATTTACAATACAGTTTTTAAAGTACTATTTTCTGTCTTTTAGTCGAGATTTTATACGAGAGACTTGCTTTGTTTACCAAATAAAGTGTATCTAGTTGGATTCACAATGTAAAGTTAATAAGATATAACTTTTTTTTCATATATGAAGGTTTTAGTTAATGATACTCCCAAAATCATTCTGCATAAATCCGCAGATTTTTTAAAAAATACTCACAGATTCCATCTGGCCCTAGTTATGAGCTGTACTTTATATCAAATGAACTTTAATTTAAAATGTAAAATTGTTATTTATATATTAATAATAATACCTGCTTATTTTATAACAATAATAATAATAATAATATGATAATTAATAGGCGCCACGGTGGCCGAGTGGTTAGCACGTTCGCCTCACAGCAAGAAGGTCGCTGGTTCGATCCCCGGCTGGGCCAGTTGGCATTTCTGTGTGGAGTTTGCATGTTCTCCCCGTGGTTGCGTGGGTTTCCTCCGGGTGCTCCGGTTTCCCCCACAGTCCAAAGACATGCGGTACAGGTGAATTGGGTAAGCTAAATTGTCCGTAGTGTATGTGTGTGAATGACAATGTATGGATGTGTTTCCCAGAGATGGGTTGTGGCTGGAAGGGCATCCGCTGCGTAAAACAAATGCTGGATAAGTTGGCGGTTCATTCCGCTGTGGCGACCCCGGATTAATAAAGGGACTAAGCCGAAAAGAAAATGAATGAATGAATGATAATTAATAATAATTATATAATAATTACGCCTCACTGCCTAAAAAACATGCTGGATAAGTTGGCGGTTCATTCCGCTGTGGCGACCCCAGATTAGTAAAGGGACTAAGCAAACAAGAAAATGAATTAATGAATAATAATTACTTGCTGATTATATAAAACTGATATACATTTTATGTTTATTAAAATCGAATCAGTCAGTAAGATGTCACTCTCTTCTTTTGGAGAAATAAATTACAATTAATTAAATTCAGTATTTATTCATAATGCACATTTAAAAAATGACCGAAGTTGACCAAATTGCTGTACTAAATGGAGCACTAAAAACAGAGTAGAAAAGGAGAAAGTAAAATGTAAATAGACAACAAGACTATCAAACTAATGTGTAAAAGCAATAATAAAAAAAAACTACAAACAAGGAGTAGTAAAAGCGAGAGGGGATAGATACGCCTTTAAAACTTTGAAATGTTAAATGCAAATTGTTGGCTTGCTTGTATTTTCATACAGTCTTTGCTTATTTTCCACCTAACTTAATAAATGAATATTTAGTACATGAATGGTTGATGATCCCAAGACTATGTCACCAATTCAAGACAATTCCCTTTCCATGCATACACATTCAGATTTCTAAACCCACCCCTAAAAACAATGTAAACATGTAAAGCCCACAACACACTGACAGATTGAAGCCTTATTGGTTCCCAATCCCTTGATTATGTTTTCCGGTCCATGAGGGCAGACAGCATTACGTAAAGGCACATGTGAAGTGGACTGATAAAGTCTGGAAAGCAACCCAAACCATTCATCTGTTTGTGCTCTCCATTAACATCTAAACCTTTAGGGTTAATAAACTCTTTTCCACACTGCCGTTGACCACATTCATCATGTGATGGGACGAGTTCAAGGCTAATTAATTGTTTTTTTTTTCTTCTACTGCCTGTGAATATATTAGGCTTGAATATATGGCTCTTGTAACTGTGTGGCCATCTGCAGGTTGCTAGGATACTGGGTGTTACCAAGGAGATGCAGAGGATGATGGGAGTGAGCTCAGGGCTGGAGCAGCTGACTCTTCCTCATGGACATCAGTTGAGGCTGGATCTATTGGAGAGGTGAGGGAACACATTCGATATGTGCACATATCCAAATCACAACGCGCCATAGATTTCAGTTGCTCTGAAGTAAAAAATCCCCTGAAGCACCTTGAAATATGCATCCGAAATCTTATGCAGATTATTTGTTGCCAGGGATGTGACTTTGGAGGACGTTTTGTGAATGAAGGCACCTCATAAAATTGTTTTCACACAGACTTGTGAGACAGCATAGCGATTAATGTTGAGCTGTTTGATTTAGCGATTTTTACATTTTGCGTTTTATTAAGCACTATTTTTGAAGCATCTGTAATGATTCGTTTTTGAAAAGTGTTGTTTATATATATTTCATGCATATTTATTTTCTAGTTTATACATTCTTAATCAAACATTTGCATTTGCAGGTTCTAAATAAAGTGACAAAACGAGTATATATATATTTTAAAGTGAAATAATAATATCCATGCAGTCAATATATACTGCTGGTGTGGTAATTTGAGGGTGACAAGTAACAACAGACTTTCAAAAATTGTTCATCAATCTCAAAAGTTCATGGGCACAAATCTTAACAGTATTGGACAATTGTATGAGGTGAGAGTCGTAAAGAAGGCTATGTCCATTTTAGCAGATGAGAACCACCCACTTTAAGTTTTGCCTCCTGCCATCAGGCAGAAGGTATACTTAGTCTAGACAGGCAAGGTCCAACAGAAATTTGGATTCATTTGTTCCAACTGCAGTTGGGTTACTTAAGCTTTAAGTTTGTTTTAGTTTTTTCCCTCCATTATTAATTTTATTGTTTACTGTTATTTTATGTTGTTGAGTGTGACTTGTTGCTGTCAACTGTCAGCTATTGCTGTAAACCTAATTGTCCTTCAGGGACAATAAAGACATTCTAATCTAATATAATCTAATCTATATACAGCCAAGCCTGAAATTATTCATACCCCTGGCAAATTCTGAAATAAAGCTTTTGTTCAAATGTAAAAAAATAAATAAATAAATAAATATTATAATTATTATAATAATGTACATAATGTATATTATAATGTAATATAATAATGTACATCGCCTTATTATCTTTTGGGAGAATTCTGTGTCATTTCCGGTTTTTAAAATACTTGGTTGAATAAAAGTGACTTTAAGTCAGAATTTGGTAGGGGTAGACCCCAAAATTTAGCAATTCCACGATGACTGAATTTACTGCACATCCAGCAAATGTCTCAAGTTTGTGAAGCATTTTTTTTTTTAATCGCAGCCAGGACCTTGTTCAAACTCCCACCACTCCACAAAGTGCCATAGGCAAATATTTTACATTCAAAAACATTATCTGACTCAGCCGAGGCTGAGATTAAGGCTCACAAAAACAGCTACATAGGGTTAAGAGCAGAAAATCCAACATTCTGAAAGGTATTATACCTAATCTGATGGGTGTTTTGAGCTGAAACTTTACAGACACATCCTGGAGACACAAAATGCTTATCTTAAATCTTGAAAAAGGGTGCTTTTTATGTTTAGTGGTTGTAAATAATTTATGTGGGCTGAATTTAAACAAACAAATTAAGTTGAACACATATAAATTCAGGCGGTTGATTCCGCTGTGGCGACCCCGGATTAATAAAGGGACTAAGCCGACAAGAAAATGAATGAATCACATATAAATTCAACACATATAAATTGCTTGCAACAATTTCTTAGAAATCATTTTTGTTCAGTGCAGCTGCAGAAATAGCAAAAACTCGACACAAAATTTGTAATTTTAAAATAAAATCTGATTTTTTATTTTCACAAAATACTGGAGAGACTGATAAACTATTGGTCGAATTTATTATAATCGTTATATATAATACCATACTTCCTAAAACCTTGCTGATCAGCTGTATTCACTATGATTGTCTCTCGTTCAACAGGTTTTACACCATGTCTATAATGATGGCGGTGGATCTGTTGGGCTGTACGGGCAGCACGGAGGAGAGAGCAGCCCTCCTGCATAAAACTATCCAGCTGGCTGCTGAACTCAAGAGCAACATGGGCAACATGTACGGATTCGCCGCGGTCATGAGAGCCCTGGAGCTGCCGCAGGTCAGAAAACACACCTGTCCTCAACAAACCACTAAACCTGAAATGACCTTCATGTTGGGAGCACAACAGTGGTCAGAAATTATTGCACAATTTGAGGCAATGACACCAAAATAAACAAAAAACGCCCCACAAACCAAAGATAAAGGGGTAAAAAGATATATATTAAAGATGTTGTTAATAAAATGTGAAAATTAAATAAAGATCTTACTTTGCGGCACTTTTGTTTCATATCTCTACACTACAGACAAAAGATAATGCTCATTTTCCCACAAGAGGTTATTTGAAGTATGAAAGCAGTAAATGTAATTTTATATGGACAGAATATTTGACCTGTATCATGTGTGTGTTGTGTTTGTAGATCTCTCGACTTGAGCAGACGTGGATGACACTGCGACAGAGACACACAGAAGGAGCCATTCTCTATGAGAAGAAACTCAAGCCATTCCTAAAGGCCATGAATGATGGCAAAGGTAAAGTGGAGTGTCACTTCACAATGCCAGTAACATGATGACATTTCTTGTCAAAGCAAAAATATTAGCAAATTATTAACCAAAGTATTGGCATTCAAAAAAAATTACTTAGTAAAAAAAACGAACACTTCTTTTTTCTAATTTATTGTATTTTATTTGTATTATTAAATTAAAATGTGTTCAATTGAAGTTTTTTAAATGCCATGTTTTAATATTTGATAAAGCAGGTGTAATTAATTATAATTATTTACTAATTATAATTATTTTATGATTTTTATGATAATAATAATTTACTAATTATTTACTAATTATTATGTAAATTATAACAATTAAGCTTCAAAATTATATTTATCAGTCAAACCCCTGTAAACACCCACAATCTTCAGCAGCACTGCAGTGTCTCTCTATGCGTGCATTATACATCTCAAATAACCAACTTGTAAAAGATATGAGAACGTTTCATATTACTTACGCATGCTTATTAAGAATGTATGTGAAAGACACTTGTCAGATTTTATTTTAGAGAGCAGGCGGGAGGTTCAGCTGTGTCCTCTTCATTTTCTGTCTGATCTAACACTACACAGCAAAAAAATCAGTGTACATTTAACTCAATTTGAGTTCAACTTAACACTCCTTGGGTGTACATATGACTCCCTCCATGTTGGAGTTAAAATAACACTGTCTAAAGTGTGGAATTTGTACATCACTCACAGAGTTCATTTTAACACAGTAAGAGTTTATTCTTACATCCAACTGGAGTGTGTGTTACCCTTCAAAGTGTTAAAATATTACTTTTTTTCCTATATTATCAATTGGTGTGTGTGACATAACAGTGATCAAATATGTTGAAAATACTTTGATTTATTAAATGTTCATTAATCTTTTCATTCATTAATGGATTATGCATGTGTATATAAGCTAATGAGTGCATATAGTACTCTGCTTCTGATGAGAATTAATTTATTATATCATCAAGACTCGTGAAAAACATACTGGTTTGATCACTGTTTGTCCGAAAGAACCAGTTCGAGGAAAAAACCCGGACTTCCCATCACTAGTGGGAAATACTCTGCATATTGGGTTAAAAGATTAACACTTAACAGAAAAACTCTTTAACATACTGTCTTTCACACTCGTGGATTAAAATGTACTCTGGTTTTAACACCAAACAAAACACACTGTATATTTAACATTGGAATTTTTGCTGTGTACTCCACAAATACTTTACACACTGTATAAGCGCGTATATTTCTGCATGTCTGACGTTAGTATTAAGTTTGCACACACAATACTAAGCTAGAATCTAAAGTCTAAACTGAAGAAAGCTGTCACAAGAACTATTAATGGTACCTTACCGTACATTGCTGCCACATGAGTGATGCTGGAGTGTAACTGAATTGAAATGACATCAGCTTTAAGCTTATACAGCGTGTAAGCGCATGCACTGAAATAGCGCGACGCTTTTCCTGGTGATGTGGAGCCGATCTGTGAATCACAGCACATTATGTTGGCTGGCCTTTTGGAGGATCTAGGAAATATTACAGTTTTCATGTAAGCTGAGTAGCTGTGTATTAAAAATAACCAGATTTTTACAAATGAAGCATGAACACACATTGCTTCACATCTTATAAACACAACCAAGCCTTAAAAGTACACTGTGGACCACCCCTTTAACATAAAAATACAATTAAATTAAGGATAAGGTCATAGAAATGAATCAAATAAATACTTTAAGTATAATAACAGCTGTGGGAATATTTACCTTGTATTATTTTTTCATTTATTATTTAAAGATCATTTTTAGGTAAAACATTTTTTGAAATAACAATATTTAATATAATAAATACAATGAATGAATAGCTCAGAGATTATATGAATTTATTTGAGTGAATTTTAATTTATTAACCTTCTAGCTCAGGGGTCAAACTCAATTCAAACTCTTCAAACTCAATTTCTGGTGGGCCGCAGCCCTGCACTGTGTAGTTCAACACACTTACCTGTAGGTTTCAAACAAGCCTAAATGGCTCAATTAGTTTGATCAGGTGTTTAACTAGAGTTGGAACTAAACTGAGTAGAGCTGCGGCCCTCCAGTTTGACACATGTGCCCAAGCAGCTCAAGCATGAACTCTTATTTTTATTAATGACTGATTGTGTGTGTGTGTTTCAGAGACGTGTGTGCTGTCGAGCACATGTTTCCCTCACGTGGTGCCGGTCTTGTCTCTGCTGGAGCGCGGTGTGGCAGCAGGAGAGGCTCTGGAGAGCTGGGAGAGTGTGGAGTCTGGTGTGGATGTGGTCATGAGTCACCTGGAAGCGGCCAGAACCATCGCTCACCATGGAGGACTGTACCGCACCAACGCAGAGAGCAAACTACAGGGTAAACTAGTTATTTTACATCTGCGTCTAAAACTGTTAGCCTCATAAACATCTGCCTAAACCTGCGCTTTGACAGCACAAAAGGTGAACACAAGAGTTGGCTTCTAGAATACACCTACTGACCTCTAAGAATGTTTTCACATGGCATTGATGTACAAAATGCAGAACAGGATTGATGGTTGCCAGGATTTCAAAGACAAGCATTTCAAAAATGAGATTAAAAAATTAACATCAGTGAAAATGTGCAGTTAAAAGATGATTTTGGCGTGTTGCAACATGCCAAGCTTGACTATTGATTAACTCATCAAAATCATCTATTAACTGCAGGAGCTCAGTGAATTTAAGTGATGCAACATGATCGTTTACCACCTGTGCAATAAGTCCATTCAAGAAATTTCCTCACTACTAAACAAACATGTACAAAATATCTGTTTATTCCACACTCAGCAACTTGTAAAATAAACACCATGTGAAATCACAGAGTGCACGCTGCACAGAAGTCTGCAACCTCCTGCAGACTCAATAGCTACAGACGTCCAAACTTTGTGTGGCCTTCAGATTAGCTCAAGAACAGTGCATAGAGGTTTTCCATGGCATAGCATCTGTGTCTACAGTGATACACTACATAAACAACTGCAATTCAAAACGAGGGATGCAGTGATACTAGCTTTGTTGGCCTCTCTAAGGAGCTCTTAATGCATCAGCATACCAATACCTTTTGGGCAATTTCATGCTTCTAATTTTGTGGGAACAATTTGGGGATGTCACTTTCTTGTTCTGACATGACTGTGCATCAGTGGACAAAGTAAGGTCCATAAAGAAATGGAGGAGGAGTTTGCTGTGGTGGAACTGAACTGGCCTGCACAGAGTCCTGACTTTAACCTGACTGAATTAGAGCAGAAACTGTGAACCAGGGCTTATCCAACATTAGAGTCTGGCATCATAATGTGCATCTAAAAGAATGGTGAAAAATGACCATAAACACACTCCTAAACCTTGTGGAAAGCCTTTCCAGAAAAGTTGAAACTTTTATAGCTGCAAAGTGTGGCAATTCCATACTAAACGATTACAATTCATGTGTATGTAAAGACAGACTGTCAGGTTTCGTGGTGGGGAAAATGAGCGAGGACTCAAGTGCAGGAAAATGATATGGGTTTATTTAAATAAAACAAAACAGTAAAACAAACTACCCAGGGAGGGAAAAGATTAATAAAAGGCAAAAACAAACTTGACTGGCCTGGCAGGAAAAAACAGGGCTGGACACGACAGGACAGGGAAATAATCGACGACGAAATGGCACAGGACAGCAGACATGAGGAGAATATAAGAAGAAATAATTAACAAACAGACAGGTGAACATGATAAACGAATAATGGGTTAACAACGAGGGTGGGACTAGACAATAGACGGGAGAGCACTTGACACCAACACCACAAGCCATGTGCTCACATAAAACGGGACAAGAACACGCAGCCAATGAGAGAACTTGTTAACCGCGTGTTCAAAACAGACAATGGAAGCATGCGGCCAATATGTAAACACAGGGCCATGTGCTTAGACAAACGCAAGACATGAGCACATGATAAAATTATAACGCCTTACCGTGCGCTCACACATATGCAACACACGTTTCATCTCAGCACCATCCAAAACCGAAACCGACTAGACTGGGACGCTGAGAATAAAACAGCACGATGCCGACAGAACAAACACAAACACGAGTACAAGGACGCGCGTCCCAAGCACGCCCAGCTGAGCACACTCATGGCGGCACCCATACAGAGACACACACACAATGACAGAAAAGAAGTGCTCGACCCGAGAAAACTCAAGTCGAGCACCACAAACAGGACAAGACAGAGCTAGTCTCTGGACTCTGCCACCAAAACAAGAATTTACAAGACTGGAGTGGCAGAACCCTAACACAGACGTCCCAAAAACTTTGGCTACGCTGTGAATTGCAGTGTACTATTTTCACATACTTTACAGATAGTATTCAAAGAAACATTTCATTTTGTGTTCTTTGATCTCTCCTCAGATTTCCAGGAGCGAAAGGAGGTGCTGGAGATCTTCTGTACAGAGTTTCAGATGAGGCTTTTATGGGGCAGTCGTGGCTCTGAAGGCAGTCAAACCGAGCGTTATGAGAAATTCGATAAAGTCCTCACCGCTTTATCCCACAAGCTCGAACCTCCTGTACGACACAGTGAATTATAGCACCACCCGCAATCCACAAATGGTATGATCCTTCACCTGTCTGTGGCTCCTACTCCTTGACTGAACCATTACACTTTTATGGGTGGAGAATATGAGGGACTCACAATGCAAAACAAGGCACAAAGGGCACGGGCTTTATGCGAGCATGATCGCGCCCTCTGAAGGACACAGACGTGAACTGCAGCAATGGAATGAAATAAATCTAAAGCCAAAATCCTTTCTTCAGTGGCGACCACTTTCTTTTCAGAAAGAGAGAATGTGATGAAATCCAAGACAACTTTAACCCAAATGGGTCTGAATCCTGTTTTATGTGAATTTATGAGTTTGTTCTAATCAGCTTTTGTTTCTTGTGAAGGGGACGAGTCTCTGTACCGGAGATGAGACAGCTCTGACGTTTCATATTCATGACTTTTTGCTGGAATAGACTGAATACACACTCACTTGTCAGATGTCTGAATGTAAGTTGCCAAATCATGAATTCAAACGGATATCTGCTGGATAAAGAGTCTTATTTTTATGCTCATTATTTGGGGTTTCGCTCATATGTTTATTTTCTGTTATGTCATGGCTTTATTGATAAAAATGGAACTGGGCTTTCATTTTTAATGAGTGTCTAACAGATGCTCACACTCACACTCTCTCCAGGTCTGACAGCAATGCTTCCCAGAGCGCTTTGGTGTCTGTATGTGTTAGCGAAGAAGTGTAAGATAGAAGACATGCTGTTTTCTTTCCTCTATTTCTGTCCTCCTGGGGTTTTTATTTTTGTCTAAAGAGGTCATATCATGAGGAATTAAAACAGTCCTTTGTATCTGGAATGAGAGAGTTCATCTGCAACTTTCAGTGTGTAAAGTGCAATAGTGTATTTATCACAGTTAGATTAGCATATGACCACCCACTGTAAACATTAACAATATATATAGGATGAGCAAACAAACTTTACTCCAAAACTCTATTTGAGCAAAATATACAAGTAATACTGTGATTTATCTACCACATATTAAGCAATCCCTGAATTTGTGTTTATCTCAAATCTGAAGAATGTGTCGGCATAAGTTTATTTATTAATAATTCCTTACATTTATATAGCGCTTTTCTAGACACTCAAAGCTCTTTACACAATGGGGGATCTCCTCATCCACCACCAGAGTGCAGCATCCACCTGGATGATGGCAGCCATATTGCGCCAGACCGCACACCACACTGATCTGCATCACAGCTGGTGGAGAGGAGACAGAGTGATTAAGCCAATTATGATATGGGGATGGTTAGGAGGCCATGATGGACAGAGGCCAATGGGCAGATCTGGCCAGGATGCCGGGGTTAATCCCCTACTCTTTTTCATAGAACATCCTGGGATTTTTAATGACCACAGAGAGTCAGGACCTCGGTTTAACGTCTCATCCGAAGGATGGGGTTCACTGAGCAGTATAGAGTCTCCTTCACTATACTGGGGCATTAGGACCCACACAGACCACAGGTTGAGCGCCCCCTGTTGTCCTCACTAACACCACTTCCGGCAGCAACCAAGCTTTCCCGTGTGGTCTCCCATCCAGGTACTGATCAGGCGCAGCCCTGCTTAGCTTCAGTGGGCGACCATGTGAGAGTTGCAGAGAGCTAGCTGCCGGCACATTAAAGTTAAATAGCATAATTAGCATATGACCATCCACTTTACAATTAAAAATTGCATATTGGGCATGGAGCCATACTCTACTACTATAGTTCCTATGATTGAGCCAATCATAGGCTATAGGTAAAACTGGAAAATCCACCACATATTGTGCTATTTCTGGCTTGGCGTAGCAGCTATGGCTATGCAGATCCTTTCGAAGTAGGGCTGGGCCAATAAACGATATTATATTGAATCGCGATAAAAAATATGTCAGTAACAATGAGCTCTGGACTTTTTTACTCTATATCAGTGGTTCTCAAGCTTTTTTCACGAAGTACCACCTCAGAAAAAATGGTCTCTCCAAGTACCACCATAATAACCGTTATTGAAGTACTGTAGCGTAGTAGGCCTAATTAAGCAGCTACAGCACTGCACAGTTAAAAATCAAGGCTGATTAATTCTTCTAATTAAATAATTAAATCATTATTGTCAGCCACTTAAATTGAAGGTTTAGCCTATTAAAATCAATTTACTGATCACATTGGTGTTATCGTATGCGTCAAAGGGTTAAAAGTGTTCTTTTTTTTTTACTTTAATTATTCAGAGATTCCTCCGTGTACCACTAGAAGGAAGCTTGTGTACCACTAGTGGTACGCGTACCACAGTTTGAGAACCACTGCTCTATATTGTTCAAAGAGCCAGTAGCACAACAGAAATGTGCAACAACGGGAATCTAAAAGTGTGTTGATATTAGAGATGCACCAAATTTTTGGTCTGCGAAACTTTATCGGGCGATAATATGTTATGCCATTTAATGAACCCTCTAATTGTTGTGACTTTAGTCATTGTTGGGGTACTCTTTTTAAATCTGGAAGCATTAACAACTTATATCAAAATATATATCGCCATCAGTAAATGTGGAAAATAATTATCGATATTGTATTTTTGTCATATCACCCACCCCTATTTCGAAGGATCTGATAGTTGTAAACAAGTTCAGCACAAATTGTTTGATGAATCAGTCACATGAGGTCACCTAAACTTTCTAAGCAAAGTTGGTGTTTATTATCAAAATGAAAACTGGCATTGAAATAAAGCCTTAAAGACACAGACACACGAAAACTGCCTGTTTCATGATGGATGAGTAAATAAAATGGACTGAATCAATCATGATATGACCACTTTAACATCTTTCACGGCAGGTCAATTTAGTCGATATGGCCATATCAATAAGACTTAGCTTTTTTGTTTGTTTTAGATACATAATGTATATTGTCCAAGAGACTGGATCACAATGAATGTCAGTTTGTATTCAATTATTTAAGAGACCCATATAGCCAAAATTTATCGATCAAGTTCATGTCGAGATCATCCATCACAAGTAAGCAAAGACATTTGATCAAATCAATGTTATGGCAATAAGTGAAATCACAACTTGATAAATGGAGAATCATTGTGTTTATGCTAATGCATTTTGCTAACATTTAGGATCAGGAGTTTTGCTTAAACTCCCTGTTTTGTTGCGTAACACATCAATTTCTTTCCAACAGACATAAATTATACCTCATATTGTGAGATTTTGAGAAAAGGTGAACTATTAATTTTGTAACTGATGATCGTGTATCATTTTCAAATCTGCAGATAATATAAGAGCTAAAAAAAATCTCAAAGTCTTGAATAAGGGAATGGATGTGTGCTCAGTTGGTTTGGACCAGGTAGTAGCCACCTAGCAACCACCAATAACTGCATTGCAACACTATGACCATTTTTGTACAAGCAATTAGCTAATAACTGCAACACGTTCATTAACCTTATTAGTCCAATACCGCTTTCATATTCTGGTAGATTTAGCCAAACAAAACCCAAAGTCACATACATATACCTCTGTCCGAAATGTAAATGTTCTATCCTTATCTCTGGGTGGCTATCGTAAAGAGAAAAAGTTCTACGTATCTGGTTCTACCACAATTGATTGTGTATCATACACAAGCTGCTATACTTCACACCCAGTCTATCAACGCATATTACCAGGGAAAATTTTCTGAAGGTATTTTTTCAGGTATCTTAATAAAGGCACATCTGAAAGTAGACGATGCTGTCTGTCTGATCGGGGATGAAAAGTGGATCATATGCAATTTCACTTTTAGCCAGCAGAGGGCTCTGTTTAGTAAGCTAAAATAATAAATGGAAATGAGTTTTGAATCTTTTGGGGACTTTTTTTATAAGGCCTGCTGGTCTGGGACTGTACGTTGTAAGTTTGGTTTCTCTACTGTAAAGGTAAACGTGTGACTATTTTGTTTTGTAAATAGTTACCCCCAAACGATCGATGATAGATGAGTTGGACGAGGTCACGTGATTGCATCCTTTTATTATGTGCTGTAAATACTGGTATGTCATATGTTTTGCACTCTTTTTCAGAAAATAAAATACAGTGAGCTTGTGTTTTGTGCTTTTTTCTGCCTTAAGGTGAACAATGAATCTACTTTGCATCATGATTCTTTCTGTTTCATTGTTATAGTCTTTGGTCTAATGTCAAAAAAGTCAGCATAAACATAAGTTTCTGTCACGATTGGTTATCACAAAAACAAGGAAATGATCCAAGTGCAGCAAAACACATTTAATGTCAAACAATGAAGACAAAATGACAAGGGGACAGGCGAAGTACCAAAACATGAAGTGCAAAAATTAAGCACAAGAGTGAATCAAGCAAAAAATACTAAACAGGGATCCAAAAAACATACTGATGACACTTAACAAAGTGAACAAACAAACCAACCGCGATGAGCCAGGCCACAAATAAAGCAGGACAGAACTACACATTCATTCATTTTCTTTTCGTCTTAGTTCCTTTATTAAAGGGGGGTCGCCACAGCGGAAAGAACCACCAACTTATCCAGCACATTTTTTACGCAATGGATGCCCTTCCAGCTGCAACCCATCTCTGGGAAACATCCACACATTCTCATTCACGCACATACACTATAGACAATTTAGCCTACCCAATTCACCTGTACCGCATATCTTTGGACTGTGTGGGAAACTGGAGCACCCGGAGGAAACCCACGCAACCACGGGGAGAACAGACAAACTCCACACAGAAATGCCAACTGACCCAGCCGAGGCTCAAACCAGTGACCTTCTTGTTGTGAACGTGCTACTCACTACGCCACTGTGGCGCCCCCAGAACTACGCATAACATTGCAAATTCAAAGGCAAACTAAACACAACATAACAGGGCTTATAAAAGACAGAACTAATTAGACAATGAGAAGCAGCTGGGAACAAGGAGTAATCACATGAATACGAAACAAAACACAAAAACCAAAACTAAAGATGGTGCCCTTTAAGACCAAGAGGGCACTACAGCACGTGTGACAGGTTTCTATTGTATGGAAGGCCAAATGTCTTCCAAAAGTTTTACCCTCACTGAGATGGCTCAATTTAATGTATTTAGTAAGCATGAGTAGACAAACAGTTTGACTGTGTGAAGAAGACAAGTGTAGTTTGCCCATGTTAAGGTGGTCATTTTGAACATGCTTCCACATATGTCTACAAGAGGAATTTTTAAAGATTGTTTGGTCTGTAAAGCATCTGCTGTTTAAAGGTCTGATAGACTTCTTAAAATGGTTTCCTGATCAAACATTCTAAATTTTAAACATCTTAAAGACTATAGACTATATTCTGAATGTCTTTTTAACATCCAAAAAAAATAGGTCTAATAGACATTAGTCTCTGGAATTTTGAGGTCACTATAAGTTAAATCTATCCTAAAGCACAGAATAGAAAACTCTAAAAACATTGATCAAGATTAGAGGCTCCAGTTATTGGTGTAACTTTGGCAATTCCTAAATTATCTGGCACTTTTTAAACCAGCTCATAACCAGCAAGATCCAGCTTAAACCAGCATCTAAAGCTACCTTACCACCATACAGTAATGTAATGTAATGTGTGTATTTGTATAGCACATTTATCGTGTATGGCCATACACCCAAAGCGCTTCACAATCATGAGGGGGGTCTCTCCACACCACCACCAGTGTGCAGCATCCACTTGGATTATGCAACAGCAGCCACAAGACAATGGTGCCAGTAGATGCGTCTCAAATGACACGCTATACACTATGCACTATGTACTTATGCGCTTACACACTCAACAGTATAGTATATGTATGTAGTGCTGTCCCAAATGGAACACTAATGTTTTTTTACTAAGCGGAAGTTCAAACCGTTTCCCTGATGACGTTTGACTGTGGCCAAATTAGTGAAATAAATGACCAAAATACCAAATAATACCTGCCATGAGTATAACCGCATTCACTATCGGGAGGTGCTTTAATGCCTCTCGTAGGAGAATTTTGCTTTCACAATCCAAAATAAATAAAGTAATCCAACATGTGCGACTGATAGCTCTGCCCCCTTCCGTTACGTGCGCAAAGCTGCGGTCGTTGAGTGTGTGAAGTGTCCATCATTACACACTTCATTTTACCGGTGGAATGAGTGCATCATCCGCGTAATTAAAGTGCACTTATTATTTTTAGAGTTTTCAGTATGAACGCACTACAGACACTATTTATACTACAAAATGGCCAAGAATAGTGCATAAGTATGCGATTTGGGACGCACCTAGTGATACAGCCAATTCAGTGGATGGGGATGATTAGTATGCCATGATGGGTAAGGGCCGATAGAGGAAATTTGTCCCGGACAACGGGGTTACACCCCTCTTTACAAGAAGCACCATAGGATTTTTTAATGACCACAGAGAGTCAGGACCTCGGTTAAACATCTCATCCGAAAGATGGTGCCCACTAACAGTATTGTGTCCCCTTCACTATACTGGTGCGTTAGGACTCACACAGACTACAGGTTGAGCGCCTCCTGCTGGCCTCACTAACACCCCTTCCAACAGCAATCTAGATTTCCCACGTGGTCTTCCAGGCACTGACTAGGCTCAGCCCTGCTTAGCTTCAGTGAGTAACCGGTCAAAAATAAAAATTCTGTCATCATTTACTCACCGGCCACAAAATATTCTGGAAAAAAAAGGTGTTGATTTTGTGTATTTTGGTTCTATTGTCTACTTTGAACATTTTTCAGAATATCCTGTTTTGTTTTCTACTGAATTTAGAATCTCATAAAAGTATTCGTGAATTAGAGCCACCTGAGTGCGAGTTAATGGCTATTGTTTTCATTTCTAGGAGAACTGTTACTTTAATTGTGGAACTAAATGAACACTTGGTCTACTTAAGTGACTATATTCTGATTATAAACTGAATATTTACATTGAATGCTGTTAAAAAGACCTCATAAAGCGAAGCCACACCATGACGCCAACCATTAACCGGAAGTCTTCGATTAAAATGTTCAGTGCATGTGGTCCGTTTGGACTGAAAGCCAAACAGTGACCAAACCTGGCTTTATCAGCAGAAATAATCAAATGACAGACTCACCTTTGCTGAGGAGCATGATGTGTGGTGTTGGTTATTTTGTAAAACCTTTTACTACTAGCAAGGTGTTGCCACAATAAAACTGAACAACTTGAAACAAGTTGAATCGATCCTAGGGTTGGACCATATGTCTTTTTACTATTGGTGGGTTTCACGTGAATGACAGCTTGTCCTGTCCTTTCACTAGTAACCAAGACATGACGTTTATAATATATTATAAATAACTTTTATAAATAGTTAACACACACACACATACACGCATAGTAGCCTACAAAAAAATTAATATCAATTACCAGAATAAACAATTTTAACAGAGTAACACTATAATTACCGTGGTGAGGTTTGAACAGATCCTTCAGTTAAAACAGTTATGTGTGGGTGTATTTTCATGCAAGTTAATGTCACTATCAACCAACCTTTTTCTTTTAAATAATGTAGTATTTAATTACAACATTACAATAATAAAAATAATAAACGTTTTAAAAATACGCTTTTAACAAAGCAGTTTTACATTATATTATATTTATATATGAATTATATTATATGAATATTTGTCAAACGAGTAACGAACTCTTGGCTTAAGCAGTGCAGCTCTACAATGTGACAGCAAGGTGGCAGCAAAGTCAAAGCGAGAGCGTACTCAGTAGTGCAGTGACGTCAGTACTCTCAATCTACTGCACTTGACCCTACTTTAACATTGAAATAGAACATTGAATTAAATCCCTTAGATTAATTGATAATAAGAAATGTGCTTCTTTCTTGAGCAAATATGATGAAATCTTTCATGCTACTTGAATATATATA
>CAIGQQ010038783.1:3316015-3338197 GCA_903798035.1 Danio albolineatus | reverse complement strand
TATATATACACACTTTTATTGCATTATTTCGTTTGACTTTATTAATTATTTTATGATTTTTATTTTGTATATCTAATGTGATTATTTTGTAAAAGAACTGATCTCTTTCACTTTATTCTAAGATGTATAATATAGTTTCCTAAAATAAATTAAAAAAATAAAATTAATTTATAAAAAAAAATATTAAATAAATAAATAAATGAATAAAAACCTACTTTAAAATAGTTCATGCTTATTTTGTAAAACTGAAGATGAAACCCTGATTCACATATTTTTTCACATATTTTGTGAAAACACAAAAAGCTTTAGGAATAGTTTATATCTCCATATAGGTAATTGCATTGTTCTTCCAGCCCCTTTCAACTACAAGATATTATATGTTACAATAAAGGTAAAACTGATATATCAGAGAACTACATTATTAACTTTTGATTTTATATGAAACATACTTTATCCACAAACAAATATTCTCCTATTTGCAGCCTTCTTTTTCACATTTTTTAATTGAAGTTGATGTTTTCATTAAATCTCTTTTTAAAAGTGATAGATTCTTGGATTATTATGATAATTATTTCGGAAATAGAGAAAAAGACATAAGTCCTTCTTTCCTCTTGATGTATTTGTGTTATTTATGTATCTCGGTTTAATTTGTAATTTTTTACTCTTTTGTTTCTATTTTTTGTACTGTTTTATATGTATTTATAGTATTATTTGACCTGTTCTATTAAGTTATTATCATTGTTACTATTATTGCCTTTTTTGTTTAAAATTGGATTTTGTATGTTTGTTATTGAAGTCAATAAAAAAAATAATTCCGGCTATAAATACGAATATGAGAATTAAAAAATAATAAAATTAAAATAAATAAAATAAAAAAGACCATACTTTTACTTTAGAAATTTAAAGTAGGGTCCAACATTTTCATTTACACCCTGTAATCCACAAAGTAATACATTCGAGATTCTGTTATATTGGTGAATTTCTGTATTTGTTTCTATATTTGAAGCTAGGCATGGGCCGGTATAAAATTCTGCCGGTATGATAACCTTGGATAAAAATATCATGGTTTCACGGTATGACAGTATTGTGTTTACTGCTCTAAAATATATTCTTTTTAAATTTCTGGCTAAAAAACAAAACCCTTTTCCCCTTTGAACACAATATATTTTATTTTGAGAAACATTTAAAGTATTTTGGGACAGTAAACATGTCAGGCTAAATAATTCAAGTAAATCATTGACTTCTGCTGTCTTCATTTGTTTCAAAAACACTGATGTCTTTACAATTTACACCTAAAAAAAAACAAAAAAATAATGTTAATAAAAAATCTTACACATACCTTGGAAACGGTATAGCAGAAAATTTTGCCGGTATGAAAACCTTGACTACTCCATACCACGGTATACCTTGAGAACGGTTATCGTCCCATGCCTATTTGTAGCACATGCAACATGATCCTGTTAAAGGGACAGTTTAACTAAAAATTTAAATATGTTCATCACTCACTCACACTCAAGTGTGTTCATACATATTTGACTTTCTTCTGTTGAACACAGAATAAGATATTTTGAAGAATGCTAAAATGGTTTTGTTCCTAATATGGAAGTCAGTCTCCTCCATGCCGGGTGCTCCGGTTTCCCACACAGTCTAAAAATATGCGGTACAGGTGAATTGGGTAAGCTACATTGTCCATAGTGTATGTGCGTGAATGAGAATGTGTGGATGTTTCCCAGAGATGGGTTGCGGCTGGAAGGGCATCCGCTGCCTAGAACAAATGCTGGATATGTTGGTGGTTCATTCCGCTGTGGCGACCACGGATTGATGAAGGAACTAAGCCGACAAGAAAATGAATGAATGAATGAAATATTACATGGATGCAGTCAAACATTGTTAAGACACCAGATGTGTATGTATGTATGTATGTGTGTGTGTATTACATATTATATAGAATTTCAAGCTTGACTGTATATGTATTCATAATTTATCAATTATATTTTTAACTAGTGAGTGCAAGACATTATAAATCGTTTAAACTGTGACATTTTACAGCCCAAAATTACGCATACAGTGGACTCAAAACCAACAGGTAATGAAAAAGCTGCCAAAGTCTGACAAATTGTACTACTTTTTTCTAATCTATAGCAAATAAACTGATAATCTGAGAAATGTTGAAGGAGTTGATTTGACTGTTTGAAAATGAAATGTACAGTGTGTGTACAAACATTGTGTAGAAAGTGTATTCTCTCTGTGTGTGCGTTTGTTTCTGTATGTGAAAAATATGCATGTCTCTCTTTCTCTGTTTGTGTGTGTGCGCACTCAAAAGTGTTTCACTGTGTGTGTCTATCTCGTATGTTTGTGTGTGTATATGCATTTCTGTCTCTCTCTCTCTTTTTGTGCATGCATATATTTGTTTTTCTTTCAATGTGTGTGTCTCTCTCTGTGTGTGTAAATGTGTGTTTCTCTCTAAAAGTGTTTAGCTGTGTATTCCTCTCTCTCTCTCTATGTGTGTGTGTGTGTGTGTGTGTGCGCGCACTGCGACACAGAGCATGCGTGCTTCTTTGAGTTTGGAGTGCGTCAGGCTAAAGTGACTTCACCAAGACAAGATGGTGGCTATAGAGGGGGGGTTGCAGAGAAACCATGATGCAATCTTTCTGTGTGTGTGTGTGTGTGTACAGCTGTGTCAGTCAGAGAGAGGTCCACCAGGCGCTGCTGGCAGAGCGGCACACTGATGCAGACAGTGGCCCACCGAATGCCCACTCAGCGTACAAAAACCCGGCCGAGCTGCCTGTCACACACCACTGTGCTCAAAATACTGGGGAAATGCAGATGAAAATCTCTTATTGTGGTTTGTGAAGTCAACTCACAAAATAGGACACAAAAACACCCGGATGAGAACGGGACCGCATCAGCACCGGAATGTGGAAGATTAGACAGTATATTAAGAGCAAATTTGTTTGGCATAATTAAGATGTCTTAGATTTAAGAGACTGAAACTGCTGTGAATATCTATCATCTGTTTCAGTGTATTTACCTCACGATATTGAATAAAATATTCACATGTTGTGTATTAAATATTAATACACACATAAACACACACACACACACACATATATATAAGTATTGTTTGGGTGCACATATTAATCAACTGATACATTTGTATTTAAATAAATAAAAAAACATTACATTTATGTCATTAAATACGTGCAAGTGCAAACTAGATGTTTAATAATACTTTTAATAAAATAAGGGTCCTACATATTAAGGGTCCCTTTATATTAAGTGGCCTTAACTATTATTTACTTACATCGAAATTAATAATTTATTACAATGTACTTATTGTGTAAATACATGCTTTTACATTGTACTTATGCTTGATTAAATAACTCTGTAATTACATCTGTAATTCATTTTTGTAATTACACTGTTGACCATCCCTTACACCTTAACCCACCCTTAAACCTACCCATACCACCAAACCAGTTCCTAACCTTACCCATATCCCACCTCAGGAGCACCACAAGCGTTCTTAAATACATTATAAACACAGTAAGTACATTGTATTAATTTTTTGATGCAAGTACATTGTAGTTAAGGACACTTAATATAAAGTGGCACCAAAATAAGTATATGTACAGTAAAGCATAGAATAGATGACCAATAACATGTTTTTGTTGACTGAAACAGGTTGCAAAACTTTAAAAATAGAACGAATACATGACCGTATCCAGCTTCACCAGGAAAGTTGTAAATGTTTAATAAAAATTTTGAAAAAGACACGTGTGAGTATATTTTATTACAATTTTTTTTAAGAGCAGTGGTGTAACCCCAGTGTCCTGGCCAAATTCCCTCCATCGGCCCTTAACCTTCATGGCCTCCCAATCAACTTTTTTTTTCTTTAATTGAATGAAATTAAATGAAAAAAAAAAAATTAATTAATCATGTACATTAAGGGTTTTTTTTCAGCTGTTGAGATGTCTTAATAGCTTTGGGATTACTCTGTATAGAAGTCAAGGAATCATAAGACATTTTAGATCAATAAAAAATTGTTTACAATTTGGTACAGTCAGCATACATTTTGCTTTGTGGTACTTTCCAAATTCTATAATAATTTCAGTTACTTTGTCTGTTTCCAATAATCCAGTTGCAATCAATCAATAAAACCATTTTATCAGTTATATTGATACATTTATAATATACTTCAAAAAGTAATAAAGAAACTTGGCACCAAAACCGTTTTGTGTAACAGCAATTGAAAAATAATTGTTTAGAATTGTTTCCGGTTTCACTCTACAAAAAAACACAAAGGTGAAAAATTTTACTTAAACCTCACCAATAATATTTTTTTTTTTCAGGGAGGGTTGGGGGGTGGGGGGCTACGTTTGTTTCAATTTAACCATTGCTACCGGAAGAACACTTTTATCTGCAGTTATTGAATCTTTTTAATCTATGATAGAAAGGCCCTTAATAGTAAGGTCTGGAAGAGAGCCAGATACATTATATATTTTTGCAGTTTTAATCAGGTGAAATAATTTTGGGGAGATACAATGAATAAACTGTTGGCCTCCCAATCGCCCCCATTCACCGAATTGGCTCTATCACTGTCTCTCCACACTCCCTATAGCTGGTGTGTGGTAAGCGCACTGGCGCCGCTGTCCTGTGGCTGACGTCGCATCATCCAAGTGGATGCTACACAATGGTGGTGGTGTGGAGAGATTGATTGATGATTGTGAAGCGCTTTGTGTGTATGCCAATACAAGATAAATGCACTATGTAAATACACACATTACATTTACTGTTTTTATATACTGTTTGTCTTTAAATAAAAAAAGGCTGTTTCTAGAAAAAAATATTTATAATATATATTTTAAGAATTTCGGTAAACAAATACATTTATACATACAGTTGAATGCATAAATATTAGCTCTCTAGTGAAATTTGAATTCTTTTTCAAATATTCCTTTGCAAGTGCTGTGTAACACAGCAAGGAAAAGTATTTCTTTTACTTCATAGGAAAATTATGGTCAAAATTGTATGTCTCCTTTAAGAATTTTTTTTTTATTCAGTTGGCTACAGATCAAACCCCTATTATTTAAAGACTTGCCTTTTTAAACTAATTTGCTTAGTTAACGTAATTAACCTAATCCTTTAAATAGCACTTTAATCCGAATGCTTGTATCTTGCAAAATAACTAGTAAATAATACTGTTATTAGAAATTAGTTATTAAACAATTCTAATTTAAAACGTGTTCTCTCCATTAAACAACACAATATAATCTTTGAAAAAGAATTAAAACTTCACAGAAGGGCTCATAATTTAGCTATCAACTGTATAATTACTGAATATAAATACAAGTGCATGTCATTGCTTTTTTTAAACTAGTAATATTTGATAATATAGCACTTGATAGAATATTACAAAGAACATATATAACTTAATTAAATATTTACATTAATAGATATATTACTGAACATTTTATTAGTCCATTTATTTAAAAAAACATATAGGAATGTGTAGGCTGACAGTATGTAAATATGGTATAACATGGACTCTGCAAGCAAAATAAAATATTTAAAAGTAATAAAATAAATAAATGAACAGATGCCCAAGGTGAAGCTGTCATTCTGCTGCAGCATTATGGTATGTGACTTTCTATTTGTTTTTCAATCTTGTGAAAATGCTCTTTGTGTGTGCCTTTGGGCTATTTGCGGCTGAAGTGTTTCTCAGCACAACAGTGTTCAGGGGTTGACATTACTCTTCTGAAAATACCTCAAATTGGGCTAAAGAAAAGCTGTGACGTGCAGTTTTAAACACGAGCAACTCGTTTTCCCCAGCTTATTTTGGTCACATTTAATATGTTGTGTCATTATGCTTGTTTGAATCTATCTCACTCTTCCTCTCAGTTTTTGGAAGCTGATTTATTTCGCTGGTGACAGCACAGGAACAGCCTGTCATGTCCCGGAGGCCTAAGTACATGTAAAGTGACTGGATTACCTGTCTTGGTGCTTTAACACTTTGTCGTCTAAATCTAGAGCGCATCCACCACACAAAAACACACACACACACACATAAGCACACACAAACACGTTGGTGAACTCATTACTGTCAGTCGTGTGCAATCCTTTAAAACTGCAAGTTTTGACTCTCTGTCTCCATCTCTGTTTGAATCCTGCAATTGCGATTTCTAATGAAATGATCATCTTTTTTGTGGTTTGTGCATCAGCGTTGATGAATAAAAAAATTTTTAGAAAAATTTGTGCCGCATGATCTTTGTCTGCACCCCAGCAAGCGAACAACATCATAATACGTTAATATTCTGTTAGATTTAAGTGGTGACCAGACGTCAGGTGACCAAAATTCAATGTCTAGCCAGCATTTAAGCACATGGTTATTATGACGTCCAATAATGACGTCAAATGATGTTAATATTTGGTTGATTTTAGGTTGTGTTGGAAAGTGACCGAAATAAAGGAGTGAGCCAACATCTTAAACCAATGTAATATTGATATCAAATACTGACATTAGTTCGTCAGGTATGGCAACCAAAATTCGACGTCTGATAGATTATAGTCTATATAGTGATAACGTCCACACAACATCAAGCTGTAGTGACGTCTTATAGTGATAACGTCCACACAACATCAAGCTGTAACATCATTAGACATTGATATTTGGTTGATTTTAGGTTGGACGTTGGACATTGACGTCGGCCTGACGTTTGGTTTGGACGTCAACCCGATTTTCATTTCCAAACAATATGCAAGATCCCCACAACAATGGGGTACAAAGTCAATCTGATGTCAGGTTTACATCCTGTGCCTGCTAGGACATTACGACTGTGTTTCAGATTATGGGTTAAGCTTACTGTTTGGTACGGTAGCCGAGAGAAATTAACACACTACAATTAAGAAAACCCATGCAATTACAAAAAACACGAGCAAATTAAGAAAAGATCTTCATCGGTTTGATAGTGTTGCAATTCCTCACAATGCAAACACATAAAGAAAAGACGCAGCAAATTCTCACAATGCTTACAAATTAAGAAAACACTCTGCAATTTCTCATAACACAAGCAAATAGCACAGACGGAAATGTTTCAAGGGGACCCGGCTGTGATTTGTTTATTGTGCCATGACTGTTGCTCAGTACAGTTGTAGGTGATCTTTGAAAGTTTTTTGTTTAATTTAACATCCTAATTACATGATTCCCTTGTCTTTTGTATATTCATTCATTCATTCATTCATTCATTTTCTTTTCGGCTTAGTCCCTTTATTAATTCAGGGTCGCCACAGCGGAATCAACCGCCAACTTATCCAGCATTTGTTTTACACAGCGGATGCCCTTCCAGCCGCAACCCATCTCTGGGAAACACATCCATACATTCTCATTCACACACATACACTACGGACAATTTAGCTTACCCAATTCACCTGTACCGCATATCTTTGGGCTTGTGGGGGAAACCGGAGCACCCGGAGGAAACCCACGCGAGCACGGGGAGAACATGCAAACTCCACAGAGAAATGCCAACTGACCCAGCCAAGGCTCGAACCAGCGACCTTCTTGCTGTGAGGCGATCGTGTTACTCACTACGCCACCGTGGCGCCTTTTCCTCATGTTGTGGGGACAAATTTGACTTTGTAGGGACATTTCAGGTCTCCATGAGGAAAAAGGCTGATAAATCACACAGACTGAACTAAATGTAAAATGGAGAATGTGTTTTGTGGGTTTAGGTTTAGGGGTAGGGGAAAGAAAACAGAGATTGTACAGTGTCATACATTAAGATCAATACAACTATTGGAGGTCTGCATAAAGAGTTGTACAAGTGTGTGTGTGTGTGTGTGTGTGTGTGTGTGTGTATGTGTGTGTGTGTGCTCATTTTGGTGGTTTACAGACCAGAAATTGGTATATAGGGATGGGTATGACTTAATTATTTCCTAATAAGGTGATGTGACATGGCTTGTCTCCCAATTCAAAAATGCTCAGAAAT
This sequence comes from Danio albolineatus, assembly GCA_903798035.1. Taxonomy (NCBI): domain Eukaryota; kingdom Metazoa; phylum Chordata; class Actinopteri; order Cypriniformes; family Danionidae; genus Danio; species Danio albolineatus. The sequence continues at coordinate 3,330,209 of CAIGQQ010038783.1, read as the reverse complement.
CATAATTAATGGGGTCTTTCACATTCAAAATTTGACGCAGGTTTCATGTGAGGGCTCGGTTTTGGGGTGGGGTGGGATAATGCCATATAATAAACCACCAATACCAATGTGTTTGCGTGTCTGCAATGTATTTCCCCTTTCTGGGCATTCTGTAAGTACAGTAGGTGAGTGTACATGTACACTACACATTTCAGCATCCTAGATTTTTAGGGTTCCTGCCATTGTTATGATTAAAAATATGAAGGAATTCAAATTAACACTGTGTCGGCTGCTGGTTATTATTTTCTTAAATATGCAAGTGTTTAGGGGAACCCCTCAGAATAAATGTTTGTTTACATGTGTATGAAAGTGACTGATTTTAGCCACGTCTTCCAGACATCAGGACACTTCAGATACTAGAGGGTATTTGATTAGTCAGAAAATTTGATGAGAAGCAGAAGTATGAGGTGATCCCATCAAATAAGTCATGGATTTGTATTGGCAGACGTGAGAAACTTTTGAATTCTTTTATCTTCCAAATATGATTTTGTATGTATTTTGGAGCACACTAGATAACCTCAAGACTAATATATTGATAGTAACACCCAAAAACCTAAATTATGATTTCACAAGTGTGCTAATTGACTCGCATCTCGCATCTGTTTGACTATACGTTAGAAGCAGATGCAGCTTTAGAGCACCCATACCAGCACGATCGTCCAGATTCAATGTGATAAATGGTATTTTTGGAAGTCAGTCGCGAGTGTCCCCTCGTGTGACTCTGCGTGGCCCCATGGCCCCCCTCTTGCCCCTCAGACTTCGCATTACCACATGAATGGCCGGCTGCAAAGGGCCAGTTCAGCCTCGGACGCCAACAGAAGGCAGGAGATTTGCAATTCAATCTGCTGCTAGTCGGGACAGACCTGTCAGCAGTGTGACAGAGGCCGAGGGGGTGGGGAACACCACATCACTCCCAAATACATGACAGCAGTGCGCCCTCACGCTTCCCGTACGAGACTGAGATACACGCATTATGAGAACATTAAAATCATATTAGAAAAATCATTAGAAAGAACTGCCTAATAGTGGGACTGTATCAGGTAAACATTCAATTAATGAGACTTTACTGCAGTTCAACAATTAAACCGAAATATACAATAAGATCATTAAGATCTACAGAAGGCCTATATAAACAGAAAGAAAGAGAAAGACAGAGGGGGAGAATGAAAGACTGATATAGATATGTTGAAAAATAACACATACACACATACACAAACAAGCCTATATATTTATGTAAATCTGTACACAGACCTGTTATTAACATATGCATAAATATATGTTAAAATCAAATAAATATTATTGTATAGTTATATATTTAAATCTAATTATTATTACTAATATCAATTCATTGTATTATAAATTTATTATAATATATTTAGTTAATTTAGTAATATTTAATAATTGTATAATATAGCAACCTTTTTTGCTGCTGAACAGAAAATTGCTCTAAAATGATCATTAATTATAAGGTAATCAAGAGATTAGTGGGTAAATTATGAATAATATAATATAATATAATATAATATAATATAATATAATATAATATAATATAATATAATATAATCTATAATATAATATAATATAATGAATAGTTTTTAATTTACGGGTGTTTTAATTTAATTTACATAAAATATTTTTGATTAAAAAAAGCATTTATTTGTTAACTTATTACAAATTACACAGCAAATACCTCAAGCTCCACCAAGGATGGCTTCGAGTCGACACACAAACGCCCTCTCCGGTAAAATGTGGATGCTCAGAGAAAGATGTCATTTCCTAAGGATGTGAGATTACTTCCGGGTTTTACAGCAACATGGCAGCGCCCTTAGGTCTGCACCTGGAGTTTGGGTTTGTATTTATCGCTTTCTTTATCATTAATCTACTTTTTCTTTCTCGTTTTTCAGTATTTACATTAGGCGCGTAATGACGCGTCTTCAAAATCAGCGCAACAGAAGCTTTAACAAATGCGTCCTAGATGATAAACACTACAAGAATATATTTAAAGGCTTCACCTCATTTACTGCAAGAAAGACGATTTAAAGGCTAGATAACTTACCAGGCAATACAACTCTTTATATGGAGTTGTATAAAGTTGTAGGGAGTTATTTCTCCGAGCAGCGCGTGCTGACGGTGTTGTCAGAGCTGTCAATCATCCAGGTGTCGCGCGCATTTGGAGCTGACTAGAAGAAACATCCGCCTCAGTCGTTAAAAATAACAATTTAATAACCCAGTTTGATGTAAACTCGTTTAAAGAAGCTTTATTTTTGATAGCAGTTAGGTTTCATAACATGCTAAAGCTGAAACAGGAGTCTTGTTAACGATTTTCTATACTGCACTGAGAGAAAGATCAGCAAGAGATTTTCATTCTTGTCAGAAAAGGTTTGAAACACATTTCCTACAATATTTTATACATTTTTGACAGTACTTCAAAAAGTGTTGCTCTATGACAAGTTTATTTTTCTAACGTTTTATAACTGAAACTGATAATAGTAATGATTTTCAATACTAACCTTAACGATGAAAGAAAACAAAAATAATACAATGATTTCTTTCATGTCAAAAAGTCTTGATGCGCGTTCCCTATTGTATTTAATTATTTTTGATTATGTTACTTAAAATTTGGGAAACTAAATGACAGAACAGTACCAGTGAAAGTGTATGACAGACGTACTTGTTTATTGATTAGTTGTTGACTTGCTAACTGAACGTTTATGACAGCTAATGTACGTCTAGCATTTATGCTTTTAACTCTGCATCTGAAATTGCATAAAGTAAGTGAAAAACAGTTTGGGACAACAGAAGTAGATCAGAATTCCCAATACTCTTCACGTAGCAGTAATCATATAGAAAGAAAGAGAGAGATTACTTACTACATCCAGCAATATTGTTACAATTGAGGAGGTACTCAGCGACTCAGCAAGAAGAGGCAAATTTACACAAGAAGTGCTACAAAGTAACTTGTTTGTGCTCAGACAATTTAGTGCTAGGGTAAGAGTAGGAGAGGTTTTTTTTTTTTAGAGTGAGTGTTTCTACAAATGGGAATTTACTGTCCTATATTTGGCCAGGAGATTTGTGAATGCAAATGATGTGGCAATTATATTATGTCCATTTCAGTCTTCATCACACGTTCATACTATATAGAACACGTTTTTTATGGCTGGAATACTGGGGAAATATGCAATAATATGCTATTTTTTACTTAATGATAACAATATGTCTTGTGATATTTAGCCAGAGAAATGCTATATTTATTGGCTTTTAAAAAAGTCATTTATACTTTAAAACACAATTCATGTCAGATATTCTGGTTATTCGCTGTTTACATTTTCCTTGCTTGTCTCTATTCCTGCAATTAGTAGTTGTTTTCAGCTCTCTGCTCTGACACAGTGAAAAAGGTTCTTATTAACATATTACTTTGCATGACAACGTCATTGTGTAATGGTAACTCAAAACTACATCTTTATGTAGTATACAAAATAATTAATGTTTTCTCAAATTGACTGGCCATTTCAGCAAAAGCATCATTTGAAATATGTCCATTAAGATTTTTATGAAAAATATAGTGGACTATTTGTAAAAGTAATACAAACACTTTTTAATATTTTTTTTTTCAAATATAGCACTGATTATGAACAGTTACATTCTTTTAAACAATAGCAGCTTGTGTACTTACTCTTTTTAATTTGTGAAATTAACACATTTGTTAAAGTGACAACAATTACAGCACTTTTGGAGTTTATTGGCTACTAAATTACCAACAATTATACATGTTAACAAATATCAGTAAATTAACAGTTTTGAAAAACAATATGAGCAAGCAATTTATACCACTGAGAGAAACCTGCCACCACCGCTCTTTTTAAAAATTGCTAAAAGTAGCTAAATGAATGTTTAAAATTGCTAGATTTGTTGCTAGGTGCTTTTTGAAAAAAAAAAGTTGCTAGGGTAGTACGAAAAGTTGCTAAATCTAGCAACAAAATTGAAAAGTTGACAACACTGCTCTGATGCTGTAGGGTTACCTTTGGGCGCATTCTAGCCAATAGCTTCTCCATATATCCTGATGGGGAGGTGGGTATACAAATTCTAAGGCTTCATCTGATTGAATAAACAAAATATGCACGGTCCAACACACAAATCCTTGGCACATAATATAGTTTAATTTATCGCACTTCTTTGCAAAACAGATATTGCATATATACTATTAGAGTTAAAACAACACAATTTCAATATTTCTGCAACCCTACTTTTTATCAACTACAAAGTAATTAATTATATAAAATAATTACCTAATAATACGACATTTCAGTCACAGCTTCAGTTTGGAATACAATACAAGCATAGAGTTCAATATTCTCTAATACACGAGATATTAGTAAATTTGCTGTGATTTAAAATGATCAAATATAAACAGATCACACAGAAATTAGTATTTAGCAAATAATTGTTTAACATTTTTCTCTACTGTTTTATTATTGTGAATGATTGTGCAGCTTTTTTGATACATTTGCATGATAAAATGTTTTAACTTGATCATGCTTCATCATGGTCGCATAATTATTTATTATAAATAAGTCAGTTTCAATAATTGTCAAATCCTGAAAAATCGAATGAAGATAATTATCGTTGTTATTTTATTGTTGAGCTATAAATCAGAAAGATGTTGTCAGAGACAGCTCATCCTGTTTTGACTAACGTACTTCATTGTACACATAGTATATTCCAGAGATGATAAGTGTAGTTACATGGATAATATGCTTTTTCAAACACAGATATAGAGCAGGGAATGTAGATTGTATGAGGGTGACTAAAACAGCAAATGTCTCAAAGTAAACCTTTATAAATCCTGAAAAATGTAGTATGTATTTGGCATTTAGTCAGAGTCCTCGCTGCTTTCAAGTCGCATCAGAGTCCTGTGTGACCGCCTATGGACAGAGGTGGTGTTTGTGAGTGGACTTTCTGAGGCTGGCACACAGGCTGGCATCTCTCTGTACTGCTAGAGGACGGGCATCTCGCCAAGCCTGGCGATCTGGAGGACAACTGGGCATTCTCCAGGAGATGTGAGCTCTCTTTATTGGGCCTGCACCTGCTATATGAGTCCTACTCTGACTTCATGTCCATGTCTGTTTTTTTGACATGCACCTTCTCTTGTTCTTACATGGATTTTGCACTTTTTAAATGCTGTTTGACTTGCTTGGTGAATGTAAAAATAAAGTAATAAATACACTGCAATGTTCAAACAATGATTTAATACTTGAAGAAGATATGTTTATCTGCACAAAGTCATTTCAGTTTATGAGTTACATAAGTGACATGAGTGCTGTTCTGCCCTGCTTAAAATCATAAAATCATCTTTTTTTTCTATGATAAAAAGTTGTATGGTTAATTTTTAAAACAAGAAAAAGATGTGAATTCTTTTGCACAAACTAGTCCTCAATGTATGGAAGATGTTAATAAAAGATTTTGGAAATTTCACAAAAAAGATTTGTGACAAATGCTACCTGAAATAGTGTTGCACAATACTGAAAAAACTGACATTGCAATATTTTATTTTTATAAAACTTTTTTGGAATATAAAAATCACTTTTATCAATTATTTATTTGCTTTATAATTAACAGTTTTAATTGTAGATTGATTGCAATGATTATGTAGGTGAGTACATCTACTTAAAGTCTAATAAATTAAAGGGGTAGATAAATACACTAAGAGCAAAACTCCAAATGAAATAAACAGTTCCATGGGCATAAATTAAACATTCATTTATTCATTCATTCATTCGTTTTCTTTTCGGATTAGTCTCTTTTTTAATCTGGGTTCGTCACAGCGGAATGAACCGCCAACTTATCCAGCTTGATTTTTACGCAGTGGATGCCCTTCCAGCTGCAACCCATCTCTGGGAAACATGCAGACACACTCATTCAAACTCATACACTACGAATAATTTACCCTACCCAATTAACCTATACCACTTGTCTTTGGACTTGTGGGAGAAACTGGAGCACCCGGAGGAAACTCATGAAACCAAGGGGAAAACATGCAAACTCCACACAGAAATGCCAACTGACCCAGACTTAATGGTAGAATTACATACAGTTCATAAAGCTACAAACATTTTAATTTCTTGTGTCCAATCAGTTGACTAAAACGCTCACACAGTCATACTGTTTAAAATCACATGAAAATGATAAACGTTCACTCTATGATGCTAAAATCGCTCCACAGTCACGTGTGAATTGTGGTGCCTGGTCAAATATAATTCAACTATGCACATCAGGTTATGTGATTACTGTAAATATGTATATTATGGTGTCAATGCTAAAAAGATAAACTATGCGGCTTTAACCTGAAAGTAGCATTATATGCCTTCTCTTTCAGAGGAGGAGCTGAGCTGCTATTTGATGGGGTCAAGAATCATCATGTGAAACTCCCTGACCAATCTAATCCCTGTGAGTATGGATAAATATGTCTCTTCTGTTGTTTGTGGAGTTCACTAATGTAAGGAACTCGGTGCTCAAAACTAAAGTAAACCCTTGCTTTTAGTAATAAAAATGTAGCTCACCAAAAAATGAAAGTTTACTAACTTATGTGTTGTTGCAAACTTATATTTACTACTTGTTTCTGTGGAATGTTTAACATGGTTTTACCATATGAACATCGATGGGTTTTAAGAAGTTATAAACATTTTCATTATTGGATGAACTCTAACCTTAAATCTATCATTTTTTTCTGCACCACTTGTATTACTGACATGTATATCAAATAGTTTGATCTATCGAGGATGACCATGATCATTTTTATCAAGTTGCTTGGGATAAATTGTCTGCCGAACAACCAAACAGCACTCACGATCACGTAAGAAGTAAAAACTAGTAAATATCATTCATTAAAAAATATTTGCTATTTTTTTCAAATTGAATAAAAGTTCAAGAATGTTCGCGCTTATAGTGTATATCTTCGAATGGTTTGCTTAAGGTAACAGTAAATATGTTTGGAAACGACAAGAAACTTTTAGCGCCTTTATCACACTTATACAATTCTCAGTGCTGATGACTTCATTAGCTCCAAATATCACCCTTTGTTTCCCGATTCCATAGATTCGGATATAGGGTTCACTTATTGGCCTAACAGCCTGCTGGAACTAAAGAACGCTTTTTGTTTCTTTCTATGGCGCTCCTATAGAAGAAAGCCACACAAATCATACCAAATTATGTGCCTCTTTCTCCACATCTATTTCTTTTTGCTGCTCTCTCTCCAATGCCCTTTTCCCATTCGCTTCCTTTCGTCCCCTGACCTCTCAGAGCCCTGGTTCACACGCTTCCCTGGACACCTTTTCTTCCAGCCAGTCCTGCTTTCAGCCTGACTTCAAGCCAGTGGCGAAGCAGCGCCGGCCTGCCATCACAAATCGAGTTTTCCCTCCCATCCACCCCTCCCTCAGCAACAATGGAGCTGAGCCCCTTCTCCATACATCCCACCTCCCCCTCAACCACCAACATCTGTGAGCCTCCCTGCGCCCAGCCATTCTTCCCCTAACTGCTCCATTATTGGGCCCCTTTCACTTGTAAATGCAGCCAGTGATACTGTTGATGGATCTTTTATGCCCAGTGCTGGGGTCACAGGAAAGGTATGGAGAATGGAGGGCCAGTGAAGGAGGGAGGCACAATTGTTACAAAGCACTAAGTCCTTTTTGTGTGCAGTCATTTTTGGGGATGCTTGACAGTACAAATGCCTCACTCCTACAAACACCTTGCATTCCTGCAGCTTCCTGGTGAGACATTTGGGTTAAAGTGGCGAGATGTTTGGTTGTGGGGCAACCCTCTATATTGAAGCAGAGAGTGGTTCTCTGCCATCTCCGGATTGGGGTACAAGTCATTTAAAATTTGTTAATGGAAATCTACAAAGTTGTTATAAAGTTGATGCAGCTGATCTGTGTTTTACCAAGTTGACTTAATTATGATAATAATAATGATAATAACAATAATATTATTGATAATAATTATTATTATTGGCATTTGTGAGTGAAGTTCGCATGTTCTCCCCATGTTCACGTGGGGAGAACACGTGAACATCTCCCCGTGTTCACTCCCCATCTTCAGGTGTTTCGGTTTTCCCCACAGTCCAAAGACATGCGGTATAGGTCAACTGAAAACACTGGAGTTGGCCATAGTGTATGTGAAAGAGTGTGTATGGATGTTTCCCAGTACTGGGCTGCAGCTGGAAGGGCATCCGCTGTGTAAAACATATGCTGTATAAGTTGCCTGTTCATTCCACTGTGGTGACCCCTGATAAATAAAAGGAATAAGCCAAAGGAAAATTCATGAATGAATAATTATTATTATTGTTGTTATTTATTGGCACCTTTAATAATGCTCAAAGTCATTTTACTAATAATCATAAAACCACACAATTAAGAATACAATCAAAAAAGAAAGGGGGTTTAACACAAGAAAAGAACACTATTTTAAAACTATAAGGTGTTTAACAAATAAGAGCAGCATCGCTAAAGGTTCTTGACTCTATACACAAATATGTGTTTTAATAAGTAAATCGAATGAAGAGGGTCTCAGTGTGCCTGCAGGAGTGTAAATTTGAAGATTAGAAAGATAAGAAGTAGCAAGATTGAGAGCTTTGTAAGTTTCATACAATGTTTGATACACTAGAAACAATTTGATACAATTTGACCTAGAGCCAGTGCGGAGCTTAAAGATCTGGGGAAATGTGCTCTAAAGGGGCAGTTCTAGAAATGATTTGTGCTGCTGAGTTTGTACCAACTGACACTTATATACTTTCCATATTTTCTTGGAGAATTTGGCGTTTATCAAAATTAGATCTAAACTAGCTACTCGAGGTTTTCCGGATGAAATTATATAGGCAAGTTTGTTGCAACTAAAATGTGCAGGACTTTGGTGTTCCAGGAGCAGGATTAGACACCCCAGCTCAAATATGATATGGTTGTTTACTAAAAAAAGTTGTTTCATGCAAAAAAAGCTAGCTTTTACTTCATGCACAGTGCCCTTCATCCTTTACTTGTGGACAGAGTTGTAATGAACAGTTAGAACTTTTGGCTAAGTATGATAATATCTTTGCATGCCTGCCTTAGTTTGGGAACATCAGGATATATGTGCATTTTGACAAGAGAAGGGTCAAGCTATGTGGCACCAGAGTATCCAAGACAACCTGTCCACAAAAGTGGACTGCAGGAGGGAATGTGGCCACCATGACCTTACTGGGGCCCAGAGATGACCTTGGAGCACCTTTCAAGCCTATAACCTATATTTATATGTTTGTGGGCCTGATTTGAGTATATCACGGGTGGCTGGCTATGATTGCTAAGGCTGACACCGATGTTCTACACAAATCCCTCCTAAATTTTCTGCCTACTGGTCCAGACCCTTCTGAGTGATTGATGAGCAGTGCTGAGCCCCCCCATTGCCGGACACACACACATGATTGTCATAGAGACGCTAAACCTCATATCCCGAGCAAGATGAATGGCTTTATTCCCTCCCACCCACAGATAGTGGCGATAATGATGATCGTCATGCAAAGAGAAATGAAATGGTGAGAGTTAGCCAGCCGCTATGCTACATAGACGTTGCCACCCTCCCACGCAGTCTTTATCCCAGCATGCACCTGTCTGCAGTGACGCATAGTCCCCCCTCCCAGTTATGTTTTCCCTCTGTCTCCTCCTTCCACAACGCAACCTCTCCAGGTCTTCTCTTCTTCCATTCTTTTCTTACCCCTAAAAAATAGAGTAAAAGAGATGCGGGACATCTTGTTGACCCCTCACTCTATGTTCCTGGCTCACATAAACCACCCTTTGTATGAGGATCCTGCGTCAAAGACTTTCGCTTAATTTTTTTCCAAGTTCCCCCAATCAAAGGAGTGATGTGCCTGAAAGTGATCACGTCTGTTTTCGCCCCTTATTTTGGTTCTAGTCAATATTCATTGCGATAGCGTAGCACAGGGGCAAGCATCACTCTTCTTTATAGGTTCAGGATTGTGGGCTAGCTGAGCTGCAAGGTACAACGATCGTTACACAACTGAAGAGGCTGACAGCGATCCAATTAACCTGAAACAGCCTCTGTTGCTCGACCCCTGTCTCTCGCTGAGAAGCACGCCACACACTTACAAGCGCACACACTTGCACGCATTGGTGCTGACATCTCTGAAAGCTTCAGTTCTGGTGGAAACTTGCCCAGTCAAGAGTATTGTATGGACCCTTACTCTTGCACCCACTTGCACTCTTCTTTCGTCTTCTTGCTAATTTGTCCTGGTCTAATTATACATGCTGGCATAGCCAGTTAGCTATAGCACAAAGGTGCTAGCAACTACATCACTAGTCATCATGCCTCCTCAAACTCATCCAGAGTTTCCCAGCCCCTCACTGGTTCTCTGGTTCTAGTTCTACAACTGCCCATCTGAGACCATGTGCCCCTACCTGCTGCATGATTTGAGACTGGTGTCTCTAAATCTACTGCCATAGACATACACGGTATGAATGGACAGCATTCAGTGTTAAATGTTGCCAAACACCTCAGCTAATGGACCTCCTTAAAAATATCTTTCCTTATGGGATTTGCAACCATGATATATGCTGACACACATAAGAACAGCAACACAGACATTGCCAGCTATTCAGTAATACACCTTCAAATATGCCTTTTGGATTATATAAAACAAAATTACATTAAGGTGTTGGGGTTCTATTTGCATCCAAAGACTCTAAGTTGTTGACACGAGGATTGAACATGCACAGGATTATATTACAGAACAAGGATAAGCATCCATATGGATGTTTTGTGTGGTTAAGCAGGTGAGTCCATGCATGCATTCTGATTGGCAGTGCGAGAGCTATTTTTGATGTGGTTTTTTTAAAGCTCCATCTCTGATGTCACATTTCCAATAAGTGTAATGGCTTTTCATACAGGAAAACTAGCGGTCTTAAGGAATACCAAATATAGAAAAAGTGCACAATTTGCGTGCCCAGCCTTAACAATATCAACCATAGCAAACTCACAAACAATACACTCCTCCCCAGATCAACTGAAAGATGTCTTTCTATATCTTTTTCCTTTTTTTCACTCCCTCTACCTCACTCTCTTTCCGTCTTTGTCTCTACCACCCCTCTGAGCAGAAAACTGGTATGTTCCAGAAATGGACGCTGATTATACAGTGTTGATGTAGGACATACCGACTTCTCCGCCATGTTGGGCAGCGAAGCTTCATGAACGTATAGATAACAAAGCAATTATCATCCATCATATGCTAGAATTATAACCGAGCACACATCTTAGGGACAGAACTTTAATGGCCTTTTATTACTGGAACAACCAATAGCTTTGATAGGATAATATTTGGATGGGTTTAGGTGAATTGTTTTTAAGTGAAAACATTTTGCCTTGAATATTCTCACACGACATTTGGTTGTTTATGTTCATTAAGCTCGCCTTCTAGCACATTCTGTTTTCACGGGGGGTGCAAGACATTCAAGATTTCATTTGAATTCACATTGGAGCGCGGGGTTTATATCCATCAATCACCCAGTCACCCCCCACCACCACCCCCACATCCTAATGTATGTGCAGCTTTTTTATGCTAACCTATTCCAATCATGTTTACCTGGTCAGTGCATTCAAACCGATGTGGTCAAGCTCTGTGGCTTCTGTTTTTACAAAACTGAATTTGACCACCATCTTAGCTATATTTTTCAATGGTGCTCTCAAAAATGAAAGCGGCTGAGTCTATTCTTGATGTACCCCCTTGATGTAACCCCCCCCCCCCCCCCCCCCCCCCAAACCATGCATTCGAAGCACTGTCGCGTCACATCGACCGTGGGGCTGGCTCACTGAACTCTGACTTGTGACCTTTGACCTCTATGGTACTCTTACAGGGGACATGAAGCAGCTGCTGGCGTGGATCCGAGGGAACATGCTGAAGGAGCGCCCAGAGCTTTTTATGCAGGGCGACACTGTGTAAGTACACACACGTAGATGCACAGTAAATATGTTACTGATGCAGGATGATGCTCGGGTAAACATACACGCGCGCCATAGACATGCTCGTAATAAATGCAGTGCTACGCATTCGCTGCAGATTCATTCGCCGTGAGGTCAAGGAGGTAGATGCACGCCACGCTTGCTTGTGCGATTTGGCCAGGGATGATAAAGCGCAATTTTTTTAATGCATGAGGTAGAGGAAATATTTGTTTTCCCCTTTCCTGAAAAACTAAAGGGTAAATGCAGTTTTTTAAATAATTCTGATATCTTTTTTCCTCCAAAATAATGCTTGTTTAGCAAATCCAACTGATTTTATAGAAGTAATCATCATAAATGACCTTTACTCTTTTCTTGAAAGATGTATAGCATTGAAAACAGTCTGAAAATGTATTAAATCTGCTGTGGTTACCTTGATTATTCCGGGTACTCCGTGTAGTCTTCAGTGGCGTATTAACCTCAGCGTTGACTGTTTAGTCGTGAGAGGCTGGGATGCTCAACACTAGTGACTTGTACTTCAAATCTAAAATAAAATTGAAAACATTTCAATACTTAACTCCTAAAAAGTATTATTCAAATAATTTATTTGTCTTTTTAAATGATCTAAGTAGACTGGTATTAATGGTTACACACAGAAAGCAATATCCAAAGTGAATTTTTGGTTATGTCGTATTGATCCCTGTAATTGCAAATATTGTGCTAATCTTTGTGAAAGGGTGTTATGTGCACAGTCTTCATTGTGTTTCTTATTACACGTGTGTGTTTGTATGAGAGATGCTCATTCATTTAATGAACTGCAGATGCAAGGGTCTTAGAAAACCGCAGCACTGGCGAATTTCATTGTGTATAAACAGGCTGCATTATATTATAAGAGAGCTGCTTTACTGTCATGTTTTCAATGTAGCTCACATCACTTACATGGGCTCTTCTTTTTTCTTTTTCTTTTCTTTTTTTTCTTTTTTTTTTACACACACACAGTAGACCTGGGATTCTGGTATTGATTAACGACGCAGACTGGGAACTGATGGTAAGAGTATTTGTGTGTGTATGTTTTTGTGTGTGCGTGTGTACAGGTCCTCAATCACTGCTTCCACTCTGTTTTAATGACATGCTCATTTTAGGTCCAGTGTCAGGTTGTGCTGGGTTATTCTTTCAGGGAAAACATGTATTGGCATCAGACCGTAATTTAAAGAAACACAATCAATGGGAAAAAGTCTGTCTCAGCAACTGTCGATGATGACAAAAAACCTGCAAATCAAGTGTTCATTTAAAGCTGTGACTCTTTCCAGTGTTCTCTTAAAATTTACATTCAACACTGGTATGCATTGCTTTTCTAGTGTACATTATTTTTATTGTGTGTGTGTGCATCCAGGGAGAACTGGACTACCAACTTCAGGACAAGGATAACGTTGTCTTTATTTCAACACTTCATGGAGGCTAAATCACTCTAAAAGATACACCGCACTCTTACAGGAGCCCCTCCACAATTCAAAAGGTCAAATATCTGATGATCCATCAACAGCGGCATTGGTGACTGATTTCAATTCCAGTCGTGGACTTCTTGACCAATCGGGACTTATAAAAAGCATATTTTGGCTATAAGTCCTATAAAGCGTATAATGTCGTTGGGAATCTGGCGTTGGAAGGACAGTTCACTGTCCCATGTACCTTTCAGGAGCGCGGTGGGGTTACGATGGAGAGCAAGGGCTCATTAAGAAGGTCACTCTGTCTAGCCAGTGTCCAGATGGATTCTCTTGAGACATGGTGGACCGGTTGCCCCATGTCAAATGGCTCCGTTAGAATTTTCTTTTCGATGCCTTTTATATTCTGTTCAATGCCTTTTCACTTCTATCAGTCAAAATGTTTTTATTTTTAATCTAAATACAATAAATAGTGTAAATATTGTGATGTTTCTTTTTTTACTAACACTAATACCATTTTAAATGTTGTTCAAGTTTAAATTTTTTAGTATTTAAATATAGTTAACCCTTCTATGCAGTACATTGTTTTATATGGCATAAGCTTATCAGGATGACTTAAGATCATATTTACGTGACTTTGTTATTATTATTATTATTAATATTATTATTATCATCATCATCATCATCATCGTATTACCATGCTCAATATACAGCTGGTAGCCTATATATATATATATATATAT
>CAIGQQ010038783.1:3296892-3311015 GCA_903798035.1 Danio albolineatus | reverse complement strand
ATAAAGGGGTTTCGAAATGGGTTCTTTCCCGAAGACCATTTCCTCAAAGAACAATTTTGCTTCAATTGAACAATTTCTACTATGAAGCAACTTTGGTCCATTGGATGCATCAGAAACATTGATAAATTAGAGGAATTCCATAAATGTTCTGGAATGCCAGTACAGAACCTTAATATTATAGGCTAACCAAACTCTTATCTAAAAGTCTAAAATATTATGTTTACTTTAAAAAAATCAAAACACTAGACGTTTCGACACCATATATAATACTAATATACTAATATATGTTAGTACAATGCTTTACCTTATACAGATCAAGAATAATTATTTTTTACCTTCTGTAAATAGGTGTTTCTAGTGAGGTATAATAACATTTAAATATTGTTTTTTACCCAGCAAACCTACAAAAAGAACCCTTCAAAACTAATTGTAAGATAAGCATATCCAAAACCCATCATGTAATATTAGGCGAACTCCCGCTCGAGCACTCAACCCACCAGCGTGACTCTCGCGAGCTGAAGGATCCCCTCTCTGTCCTTTTTCTCCTAATAAATCATGGCGTAACTCCCGCCTCCCGGGCTCTGCTCCTCCCTCTTAAAGTGAAACTATTTTATCCTTTCATCTGTCTGTGTGAAGTGAGCGAGTTAACCTCCTCTTCAGTTCCGCGGGGTGCCTCTAGCCCGCGTGCAATCCATTGCTCATTTGGCGCTAAAAGAGTCTTTTCCGTCGCCGCCTTTTCACAGGCGCTTCAACTCTCTCAAGAGTGCCTACTTGAGATGGTTAACCGCTATCAAGAGTAGTAATACTTATTTAATAGAAGTATTAATGCAACCCCATTGACGTTCAGACCTAATTTATGGCTCTGTGTAGATGCTTGTGCATTTGTTTGCATTTCAAACATAAAGTCGGTGATTGCTGACACACTTGAGTCAGTTTATGTAACAGACATCTTGACCCCAAAATAAAGCAGTGACATTTACACATGAACCCATTCAGACATGATAGTTTAATTTAGAAAATTTTGAATTAAACGGTACATTTCGAAGACTTAAATAAATCATTTAAACATTTTTTGTTTTATTTAGTCTATAACTTTAGACTTATAACGTGAGTATTTGAGCAGCTAAAATTCCATCAGCAAAATAAATATATTTATAAGATAAAATTACATGAAAAATGACATTATAAAAAGCTTTCAACAATTGATTGTTACCTTTAGACACATTATTTTTGTTTTGTTCAGTAGCCATAGTGATATTTATTAACAATTTGAATACATTTTTATTTGTATTTGTTTTCATTTTCATGTTGTTTTCCTTTTATTATTTTTAAAATAATTCTGGAATTATTTTGTTTCTAATTTAGTCTTAGTTATTTTAGTTTAAAACTGTATTAAAATAGGGCGCCACGGTGGCGTAGTGAAGCAAGAAGGTCGCTGGTTCAAGCCTCGGCTGGGTCAGTTGGCATTTCTGTGTGGAGTTTGCATGTTCTCCTCATGGTTGCCTGGGTTTCCTCCGGGTGCTCTGGTTTTCCCCACAGTCCAAAGACATGTGGTGTAGGTGAATTGGGTAGGCTAAATTGTCCTTAGTGTATGAGTGTGTATGGATGTTTCACAGATATGGGTTGCAGCTGCAAGGACATCTGCTGCGTAAAACAAATGCTGGATAAGTTGGCGGTTCATTCCACTGTGGCGACCCCAGATTAATAAAGGGACTAAGCCAAAAAGAAAATGAATGAATGAATGACTGTATTGAAATAGAAATATTTCTTTGACTATAGCTTCAATTAGGTATGCTAAAGCTTTTTATATATTTAATCTTTTCATTTAATATTTATTATTTCATATGGCAACCAAAGATAATAGTTTTATAGTTTGCTAAATACCCTGCATAAGAATGCACTAAAAGTATGCACTAAAAATAGCAACCTTGTTTTTACACCATCGTATTGCTTTCTAGGCTTAAAAAATGCCTGACATCCTCGTTTACATAGTTGTGCTCAACAAATTTGAAACTCAGATTCAACAAAACTCTGGCAGGGACAAAAGTACACAAAACTGAAGTTGCCCAGTGGGCCAGCTGGGCAGGATATTGTCAAGTCATGCACATCAGGACAGTGGGAAACATTGATTTGTTTTGGCACTGTGCTTTCCCTATTCACAGATAAATGTTTAACCCAGAAGCTGAAAAGAGCAGTGGGGGACAGGAGTCCAAATCCATGGGGTGGGCAATGAAACTGGCCCTCTGAGGAAAGAAAGAGGATGGGAACAATGGACCAGGAGATTTCTAAAATAAGCCTCACCAGATGAAGGCATCTCAAGCGCGCTATATAAGCTAAGCAGGACAGGCTGGATCAATGTACACCTCCAACCATCTGTGAAAAGATGCTTATAGAGGATTATGAGCTACAAGAACTTTAATAGTTTTGTTTATGCATCAACACTGGCTGTATATTACCATAAAGGCCAGTTTGTTCACTTTCATTCTGTTATTGACATTTTTCAGTTGCGTTCATTTATTGAAGGACTAATTCAGCCAGGGTGCAACTGTAAATCACACCTAATGTGACTTGAGTCAGATGATTAAATGTTTTGGGTTTTTTTGGAGCTAGAAACGATGATGATTGCTGAACGTTTCAGGTTTGGTATTTGCGCGCTTTATCTGGCTGACTGAAATTGAAGTTGTCAGATTTAAGTTATGCTTGTCTAAAAAGGCTCAGTGTTGTTTCCAATAAAACAATATTCTTTGTGCCGTTATTATCACAGTTTATATTTCATTGCTCGCCATTGGCTTTATTCCATCACAACTGCATTATGGATTTTCTTCACATAAGTGCAATCTATAAATAGTATGGAGTATCTGCCTGGGCTGGATGTATTATGGAACAAAATGATGCAAACAACAGCCTCGGGATAACTTCTACATTGGCCATCTTTATGTCATCAGTTCCTCAATGCTTTCACAGTAGTTTTTTGTTTTGATTTTAGTAAAAAAACAACATCAAAATACTGATGGATCTTTGGTTAGACAAATAATGTTGACAGTTTACCCAACAATGAACGTTTACTCACTCTGTGGTTCCAAGCCTGTTTGTTTCTTTCGTCTGTTGAACCCAAAAGAAGATATCGTTGGGAACTTTTAACCACTGACTTCCAATTTATAAAACAGTATATTCAGTTGAAGTCAGAATTATTAGCCCCCCTGAATTATTAGCCCCCCTTTTTATTTTCCCCCCAATTTCTGTTTAATGGAGAGAAGATTTTTTCAACACATTTCTAAACATAATAGTTTTAATAACTAATTAATAACTGATTTGTTTTAATTTTACATTGATGACAGTAAATAATATTTTACTAGATATTTTTCAAGACACTTCTATACAGCTTAAAGTCACATTTAAAGGCTAACTAGGGTAATTTGACAGGTTAGGGTAAATATTGTAAAACAGTGGTTTGTTCTGTAGACTATAGAAAAAAAAAGCTTAAGGGGCTACTAATTTTGACCTTAAAGTGGCCATCAAGGAATTAAATTCCTGCTTTTATTCTAGCCGAAATAAAATAAATAAGACTTTCTCCAGAAGAAGAAATATTATCAGACATACTGTGAAAATTTCCTTGCTCTGTTAAACGTCATTTGGGAAATGTTTAAAGAAGGAAAAAAAATCGAAAGGTGGCTAATAATTCTGACTTCAACTGTATGTATCCTAGATGTTAATGATTACAGGTTTTCTAGAATTCTTCAGTATGTTTTCTGTTGTGTTCAATAGAAGAGAGAAAGCCATTTGGAGTCACATGAGGATGAGTAAATGGATTTTGCTCCAAACTTAGAAAAGCCATTCTTTTCATATAGTCCTGTAGTCTGGTTTTGTAGTTTTCATGTATATGCATGCATGTAGTTGACTTTACTTCAAAAAAGTGAACAAACCCAAAGTAAGTGAACTATGTGTATAATTATAAAAACTCACTTTTTTTAAGTTAAGTCAACTTGTCAGTCGGCGGCACGGTGGCTCAATGGTTAGCACTGTCGCCTCACACCAAGAAAGTTGCTGGTTCGAGATCTGGCTGGACCAGTTGGCCTTCAAAAACATGCCGTGTAAGTGAATTGAATAAAACTAAATTGGCCGTAGTGTGTCAGTGAGGGTGTATGAGTGTTTTTTCAGTACTGGGTTGCGGCTGGAAGGGCATTTGCTGTGTAAAGCTTATGCTGGAATAGTTGGTGGTTCATTACACTGTGGCTACCTCTGAAATATAGACTAAGCTGAAGGAAAATAAATGAATGAACTTGTCAGTTGAGTAAGCAAATTAATTTTCTTACCGTTTTGAGTATTGCTACTTTTTTTAAGGCAAGGAGTTTAGGTACTACTTTAAAGCGGAGTCAACTTGTCGCTTTTAAAGCTGTGAGTTTTCTCACTTTTTAAACAAACTCATCTGTTTTTACAGTGTGGAGAACATACTCATGCACATGACGGCACTCTGTTCATTAATGTGAAATTTATTCATTCATTCAATTTCGTTTTTTGGCTTCGTATCTTTATTCATCAGGGGTCACCACAGCGGAATGAACCGTCAACTTATCTAGCATATGTTTTATACAGCGGATGCCCTTTCCCATCAATGGGAAACACCCATACACTCTCATTCACACACATACACTGCAGAAAATTTAGCTTACAATTTAGTCTGTGTTTGGACTTGTAATGGAAACCGGAGCACCGGAGAACATGCAGCTCCACACAGAAAGGCCAACTGACCCAGCCGAGGCTCAAAGCAGCAACCTTCTTGCTGTGAAGCAACAGCGCTACTCACCATGCTGACCCTGAATGTGAAATATATTTCTGAAATATATTAGATTGCCTACATCCCAATTATGTCATGATGTTCGTTATAGATGCAAAACAAAGAGAATATGTCATCATATTGTGTTTTTTGGCATTGGGATCGAATTTGGATAAAAGCCTCTGACAAACAAACAAAAAAATGCTGGGTTCCACATAGGCATGGGCCGGTATAAGATTCCGACGGTATGATAACCTTGGATAAAAATATCACGGTTTTATGGTATGACGGCATTGTGTTTATTGCTCTAAAATATATTTTTAAAAAATGTTTAACTAAAAAACAAATCCTTTTTCCGCTTTGAACACAATATATTTTATTTTGAGAAACATTTAAAGTGCTTTGGGACAGTAAACATGTCAGGCTAAATGATTCAAGTGAATCATTGACTTCTGCTGTCTTTGTTTGTTTCAAAAACACAGATTTCTTTACAATTTACACCTAAAAAACAACAAAAAAATGTAAATAAAAAAATCTTACTCATACCTTAGGAACGGTATAGCAGAAAATTTTGGCGGTATGAAAACCTTTACTATTCCATACCACGGTATACCTTGAAAAGAGTTATCATCCCATGCCTAGTTCCACATGATCCATTTTTGTTGGAAAAACATGAAGGAATTAAGTTAAATTGTTAGTTTTTTTTTTTTACAAATTTAAGTGGACTGAACATAAAACAATTATGTTGTTTCCCACAAAACTCTAGAATTGTTTTGTTTCAACTTATTTGTAAATAAGTAGTTTGAACAAACATCAAATGTCATTTATTTTGCGTGAATGTTAAAATGTAATTTTCACTAAGATTGCATTAATTTGATCAAAAGTAATTATAAACAGCAATATTGTGGAATGTTTTAATACATGTTCCCACAAATTTAAAATAACTTTACAAAAAAGCTAAAAAATGACAAATAAGTAATAGAATTTATGATACATTTGTTTTAGCATTCAGGGTTTTTTAACCAAATTCTGCACAGTCCCTATGTGGAATATTGAGCATGTGCCGAAATATTAGAGTTTTAAATATTTGATAACATCATTAAAGATAATGACATGAAGTGTGTTGCAATGAGGAAAGTGTCACTGTATTCATGTCTGTGTCTTCTCTTCTCGTTTTCAGCATTCCAGGCGCTTCCTGATAACTTCCGGCACCCCATGCTTAGTTGGCAAACTGTGGAGGAGAGTTTGCATACAGTCTCATAGCCACTTTCTCTTGCCCCCCTTCACCAAGAGGAAGAAAGACACTCAAATTCTTCCAGTGTGGTTGGCTGGTTGCCAGGCAACACGGACAGTAAGTGAAGCTGCGGTGACTTGGGTTAAAGAGACTACTGGGAAATTCAGCTTTCAGCCAGTGCTTTAAAGGCATAGTTCACCTAAAAAGGAACATTCTGTCATCTTTTTCTCTCCCTCCACTTGTTCCAAACCAGCATGAGTTCTTTTTTTCTGCTTAACACAAAAATATGATATTTTGAAGAATGTTGCATAGTCTTTCTTTTCCTCTATCGATGTGAATGGCTACCGGTTTCCAACATTCTTCAAAATATCTTCTTTTAGTTTTCAACAGAAGAATGGAACTCATAAAGATTTGGAGTAAATGGTGAGGAAATTGTAGTTTTTGGGTGAACTACTCCTTTAATTTGCACACATCCTTTCCAACAGCATCCCAAAATGAAGACTTTTAGAATGAATTCATTTGAGCCATCAATGTTTGTAGTCAAGAAAGCCCAGTGCAAACAAAACTTCAAGGGAGGCTTTAGGATTGGGCTTTTATTTTGAAACGAACGCTGCCGGACGGTTAATTTATAGGAGCTGCTGCAACTATTGAAGGGACTTAATTAGGCCATAATGCCGTTTGTCAGCTGTTAAATCATAGAGAAAGTAATAAAGCAATAGAGAATATGGCCCTGTTTGGAGTCCTCGGGTGCACTTGGTTTCAGCGTTAGGCAAACTGGACTATAGTTTTAGCAATATGTTGTGCACAGAAGCCAAGAAATCATAATTATTGATGAGAGAGTGAAAGGACTTACATTTGTTTCAGGATAATGCCGAGAAATCTACTGTTTTATCAATTGTCATGTCATGATATATTCGATTAAATCTAGGGAAAGTTACCTGAATAGATAAAAAAAATATTTTAATCCCTGAACTTAATATATAATTATATATATAATATAATTGATGGCCTTGCTTTTTTATTTTATTTTATTATTCTATGTGTTGAATTTTTTGTATCCTATTATGGATCTATTATGCATTTTGTATGTGGCAGCCCTTATGTCCAAGACAAATTTCTTTATAGGAATAAATAAAACAATCCTAAATCATGCAAAGAAAAGGGATTCATTCTAGGACAGGGAGTCGATTCCAAAAAGAATGGATTCCGAGAGGTTGAGATTCAAGAGTTGATTCCAAAATTCCATAAAGTGAATTGTTCCTTCTTTTCAGTTTTAAAGAACTAAATAATTATTTGATTCTCTCCTGCTGGTAATTATATGAACAGATTTGGTTTGTTAGCTTCTGACTAAAATCTAACTGACATCTAAACTGCACGTTCTTAATTCAATATTGCAATGCTATGGTTATTTCAGTGTGCTGTCTGCTGTAACATTTTGACAATTGCGCACGTGCATTTAGACATGAATTAGTCGTGCATGCAATACAAAGTTATTTGCTTGATTGAGGTAGATTATTCACTACTGCTTGGCATATAAAGGATCACAAAATAATCAAATCAAAACAGTGAGGAATCGCTTCTTTAAATCAAGTCTATCGATTCCAAAAGTAGAAATCCGAATTGAGATTGATTCAAAAATTTTTGGAATTGAAGATTTAAACTATAGCTGTGACACAGGACCTATACACTTATATAGCAATGAACAACCAATGTTTCCTACATAAAATCATATGATGTCACATGGCTTGGAATATAGTTATGCTTTTGGGGCATTTTTTGAAGCTTGACAGATGTGCTTCATTGGGATCTACCATTATATTAATAAAATACTGTATCAATTTATGGGTTTGAAACAAGAACTCATAAGGATGAGTCAAAAATGTAATAATTTTCCTGTCTGGGTGAACGACTATGGTATTCCTCTATACTCCAAAGCATTAGACCCTGGTAATGCATTACACCCCAGCTGTGCATTGTTTTCTAATAATTCAACAGATCAGCGTCAATAATTCTACTCATTACCACACTTAAAGACATCGCTCAAATGATTTTCTCCAGGACATTACGTTTCATATTGGAATCTTTTTTCTGTGAGCCTCTATTCAGCAGTTGAGCAGTACCCTAATGCTTCAATATGAAAAAGCAAAGTTTGCAGAAGTGTGTTAAGCAATGGTTGTGCTTAAACAGGTGTCACTGTATTCCACTCTACGAATGGAAAAAGAAATCACTACACTGCTATAGATTTACAGAGGCAATTTCGTCTAAGTGCTTTGGTCATCCAGCAATATTGGCCAAATGGGAACATATGAGCTGCCCAATGGTCTGATTACCAGTCAATTTATCTATACAATCAACACATCCCCGGCAGCTCTCCTTCCTTAAGATGTATCTTTTTGCAATACCAGCCACAAAGACAGTAAATAATTGAAATGCATTGTACTTTCACTGTAGCAGTGGTGGTGCTATTACTCAGACTAACTTTTTGAGTTTCTCAAATTGTTGGGTTTTATCAACAAGGCAAACTACCACATATCCAATACTTTTAAGTGTGAAGATGTGCATGTTTAAGACGGAATTCCTATAATGCAATTAACTGTTTTTATTATTATTTTGGGGCTGTATTCAAAATAACATACTCTCTGATTTACTTTGAAAAAGTATTTACTTTGTGACCAAAGTGTTTTTATATAATATGAATGTAGTATCTGGACATATACTACACTCTAATATGTTTGAGGTTTGTTCAAACTACATACTTTAATTGAGCTGAAACAACACAATTCTTGACTTTTCTTCAGGACAACTTGTTTGTTTTATGTTCAATCCACTTTGTAAACACTAATAAGTTAAATTAATTCCTTCATGTTGTCCCTGCACACATCGATTGTGTGGAACCCAGCGTTTTTACAGTGTACATTAACCATGTTGTTACAGTATCCAGTGGTCGAAAGCCAGAGAAAACCCATGCAGACATATCATTAAAATCTGTGCAAACTGCACAGAAAGGTTTCATGGATCAACTATAACCCAAACTACACTGTAAAAAGTAATGAGTTGAATTTACTTAGAAAAAGTGTGGAAACTGATTGCCTCAAATTTCTTAAGAAAATTAATTTATAATTCTTGAGTTAAAAAAGCTCACTAAAAATTTGTACAGGTAACTCGCATATTTTTGTAGATATAACTACAAAAGGAGAGTGCTCTGAACTCAACTTGGCAAGTTAACCCAACTTACAAAAGCAAGTTAAGCCAAGTATACACAACTCAAACAAAACAGTAATCTTAACTGCACTGCTTGTTCATTTTACTAAGAAAATGTGTGGAAACTGATTGCCTTACATTTCGTAAGTAAATTGTACTCAAAACACTAAGTTAATTTAACAAGACAGACAACAGATTGGCAGAACACTAAAACATTTATTTGTTCCATAACACAATTTCAGAATCACAACTCACAATGAGGACATTTGCCCATAAAACACAGTTTTATTCTTTTTTTCTTTTTTGTTCCATGCACAAATAAACAAATAAACAGTACCTTGAACACTGTGCAAAGCTTAGTGCTGTAGAAATCATTTTTCAACAAAGCAGAAAAATCTCTTAAAACTCCATTATAAAGCCACTTAGGTAAAATGTCACATGTCCTCATCCTTAAACAATATGCACTCTCGAATTTTTCTCGAATTCAGAATAGACAAGTAAAATCTACTAATTTAAATAAATCAGTAAAGTTTACAAGCTTTGCTTGAGTAGATTCAGTGATTCCTTTTTACAGTGTAGGGACCTTAGATGTGAAGCAACTGTGCCAACCACCAAGCCACCATGCCATCCCATCACGAGTCTTCAGTTAAACGGGATGTATCATGCTCATTTTGCCAAATTTGCCAAAAATAATAATTCTTATAAAACTTATAAATCGAAGGTGACGAAATGTAATATTAATCTTGAGTACCTATACCTATTTAATACTTTTAAGACCTATTTACAGCATTCCAATTCTCTCTGGAAAAAAACACAAGTGCCTGGAGGCATGCCATGGATGGATCTACTGAGTCAACAGTTTACAGCAGTTTCAGCTTGGCTACAATCACATCCTGTGATATTGCTGTAAATAAAACAGGGGAAAAACTTTGTAATCGTAACCCTTTGACACGTACAATCACAGCAGTGTGATCAGTCTAGGTTGATCAGTCAGTCCCAGGAGCATACAATCACACCAGTGTTATTAGAATGTTCAGTGCATCACTGATCAGTTGCTAAATTTAAATCTGCCCTCCTGCAATGGCTGACGCTGAGTCAGAGGGAGGAAGAAGCTTGTCAAAGATCAGTACTTTTACTTTAATGAAATATCTTTTGCTTGGTTGCAGACATTTTAATACACAGATCTGCTATTAAAGCAAAAATACAAAGTTCTTTGTAAAATGCATGCCGATATCAATGGAAGTGATTGAAAAATACAACCCCAAATCAGAAAATGTTGGGACAGCATGGAAAACGCAAATATAAAGTAGTGATTTCTAAATTTATTTGACTTGCAGACAATACAGCAAACATTATTTAATGTGTTCCTCGTGATTTTAATTTTTTTTTTCCAAAATAACACATATTCCAATTATGAGTCTTGTAACACATTTCAAAAAAGTTGGGACAGGAGCAATTTAGGGCTATTAAACAGGTAAATTGATTATAATAATGTGACTTCAAACAGGTGACGTCAACATGATTGTAATTATGATTTGGTACAAAAGCAGCATCCAAGAAAGGTCTAGACCTTTAGGAGCAAAGATGGGCCGAGGATTTGCCAGTTTGCAAACAAATACATAAGAAAATTACTGAAATGTTTAAAAACAATCTTCCTCAAAGAAAGTTTGGAAGACATTTGAATATTTCACCTTCAACAGTGTATAACATAATTGAAAGATTCAAGGAATCTGGAGACATTTCAGTGGAATTTCAGAACAAGGGCACAAGCCAAAGCTTAACTACCATGATCTCCGATCCCTCAGGTGGCACTCTGACCACAGTAGATGTTTCCACTGTGTGATGGTCCATCAAAGATACCCCCAAGCCCAGAGAAGTCGAGAATCAAGAATCTTTATTCACCTATAAGCGATATCACCACATGGGCACAGGACTGGCAAACCTTTGTCAAGTACCACAATATGTAGATACATCAACAAATGCCAGCTAAAACTGTACTGTGCCAAAAGGAAGCCCTATGTTAACAGTGTCCAAAAGTGGTGTCGACTTCTCTGGGCTTGGAGGTATCTTTGATGGACCATCACACAGTGGAAACATGTACTGTGGTCAGATGAATCAGTATTTCAGTTTTTTTTTTGGGAGAAATGGACGCTGTGTGCTCCGGACCAAAGAAGAAAAGGATCATCCAGACTGTTACCAGCAACAAGCAAGTCTAAACTTGACTGGCCTGTCTGCAGTCCCGACCTGCCTCCAATAGAGAATGTGTGGTGCATTTTGAAGCACAAAATGCGACAACGAAGATCCCGTACTGTTGCCCACCTTAAGATTTATTTGCAGGAGGACTGGGACAAAATTACAGCTGAAACACTTTTCACTTCCAGTGTTGTGAAAAGTAAAGGCAACATTACAAACTGTTACAACTTCTTTGAAATGTGTTGCAAGTAGCAAAATTAGAATACATGTTTATTTTGAAAAATAAATAAATAAATAAAAATCATGAGGAACACATTAGATAATGGTCTTTAGAAATGAAATACTCTGTTACTTCCAAATCATGTTTTGAAGCTTGACCTGCAGTGTAAATAACTCTAAATTCATGAAATAGCACTAACCCACCACTATAACAACTTACTGATTCAAATGATCCATTCAGGGCAAGTCTCGAGTTAGAATTTCACTGATTTAAATGATCCGGTCAGAGTCAGTCTACAGGTATCGATTCACTTACTCGATTGATCTGGACAAAGCAATTCTTCATATTCACTGAATTTACAAATCCAACTTAAAAAACAGCCAGGAGATCCTCTCAACTTGAGTATCCACAACTGAATGTGTGAGAAGTGAATTACTAATGCAGAATTTTATAATTAGGAAAGAAACTCAAAAAAATTTTGTGACAAGAGTGAGTAAATAATGACAGGATTGTCAGTTTTGGATGAGTCTTGTGAGTGATAAAAAATCAACTACTTTAGTTTTTTGACTACTAAAATTGAGAAGCAAGACTTTATTATTGGAGTAATATTTTATTAGTGTATTTTTTACTTTTATTATGATTTGTGTACTTCATCCATCACTGACAGTGACTCAGATCCTTTATTGTGGCCTTATGGGATAGTAAAGTGTCTAGTGTATCCAAGACCCGTGACAAGACGATTCCAAGGCTCCTTAACCCTGGACCTCGCTGTATCCTGAGCAGCTGCTTGGCGGAGTGGCAAGCAAGAGACGGATTCCTGTGACCCTCCAAGGACAGACGAGCCTCGAGTTCTCCAGCCTCCGGCGACTAGACTGCAGCTAGAGCTGCGCACCGATGGATTACTCTTCAGTGTTTGAACTCTAAGTAGTGAATATTAAACAACACTGAACTGAACTGAACTCAGCTATATACTAGCTAATAATATACTAGCTAATAACTAAACTGACATTTTCAATTTACTATAACCTTCTATGTGAAGCTGCTTTGACACAATCCACATTGTAAAAGCGCTATACTGTACAAATAAAGGTGAATTGAATTGAATAGTGTATGAACATTTTATTAACTTTAGTAAAACTATAAATTCAGACATTATACTATATTTACCCACTGTTTTTCGCATTGTAGGTACACAAGTTAAAGTAGTTTTCCCCCAGTGAGTATCTGTTCCAGTTTGCAGTATGTTTGCATCCCATTCAGAACAAACCAAACGAAACTAAACTTCCTAATAAGGCTTCAGTGATTCACACTAATTTCCCAAACTGACATTCATTCACAGTTGGCCTGTCACTTCACGACTGCTGAGTAAGTTTGTGCGATTGAGCTGACCGTGGGACCGTGAGTGACAGTTATTGAGCTGATGAGCCGTGAGACGTTTGTATGGGAACATATTATTGATTATCGCAACGCTGGAAGAAGTTCGAGCCTTTCCCATAGTGTTGCAGCTGCCCTTTCAGGGATTTCGACAGACCCAGTAAAGAAAGAGTCTGCAGAGGTAGTTGGACCACTGGACCCCCCCATACCCCCTCCCATTTCGCTTTGTATGCCACATGGCTATGTATATCCATAGGCTCACAGCAGACCCCCCACCAGGCATTGGATAAAGTGGCTTAATCAAAGTTGTCCAGGGGGAAAGTGGCCCCCATCTTCTCTGAATAAATGTTTGGGCCCGGGCTAGTTGTCTTGTGTGCCCTCGACCCCCCGGCACACCCTGCTGCCCCGCTCCTCAGACCTTTGACCCAGCAGTGAAAAGTTAGTTGGGATATTGGTGAACTCTCTCAGGGCTGGTGTGAGGAAGGCGCTGGGAAAGTGCCCTCAGAAGGCCAGGGGTTGGAGGGGAAAGGCGTGGGTACCATGAAACGACACTCCCTTTGACCCACATCTCCGGACCGGGCCTGAGCACGGCACTAATTTGATTGTTACAGGCAATGGGACTGGCCAATAATGGAAGAGCCACTTGAAATCAGTTTATGCGGATGTCAGCCGTATTCCGTTTACTCCCTTTATCTTTTTGTTCTCTGCAGGCTGTTTTCTTTCCCCATTACGCCCTCTGTTTCCAAGGTTTTGCTCTTCTTCAGCATCTCATTGAAAGAGCGTCTCAGCGTTCATAAAGACAAGAACTCAATAGTGTGGATGGCCACTGATCAATTTTACACTCCTTTTGTAGATGAGCAACCAGTAAAAGATGGAATCAATATGGTGCTTTTTTTTGTAAGTGCTTTGGTTAAATTAAAGTGCAGAGGAATCTTTTATTTTACAAACCTGGGGAAATGCTTGTAAACGTTTCATGTCACAGCATCTGTAAGTTGTCTAATGTTTTCAATCTATCATAGCATTTTATTTTACAGTCTGTCTGTCTGTCTGTCTGTCTGTCTGTCTCTCTCTCTCTCTCTCTCTCTCTATCTATCTATCTATCTATCTATCTATCTATCTATCTATCT
>CAIGQQ010038783.1:3264104-3277463 GCA_903798035.1 Danio albolineatus | reverse complement strand
CAGTGTTGGGAGTAACGCGTTATAAAAGTAATGTATTACAGTAATGTATTACATTTTCCTGTAACGCAGTAGTGTAAGGCATTACTAATGCATTTTCAGTAATATTTTACTCGGTACATGTTCAGTAACGCGTGCGTTACAACAAACTTTTCGCCCGCAAGAGATTAACAAATAAAAATAGCGCAGTTCTATTTCCTGTTCGTGGTTATGAATATACGCGCGGTGTGTGTTGTCATTCATCTCCCTCTGGCTACGGGGACTTTTTACTTTGAACGCGGAGTGATTTCAGACTCTGAGCTCGAGGTCCGAGGCTATTGGCTCAGCCCGGTGCGCAGTAATCTTAAACCCTAACGCACAGCGGCAAAGCGGCAAATTGATTCGCGAGATGGACGTAAGTACATATGGTGTTATTTTTACTGACAAACGTATTCATGTAATACGAGCGAGCGAACGCGCGCCGGTTTCTAATCGCGTGCACTCAAAACACGGCTGCTCACGTGCGGATGATCTGCTCTCGCTCCGTCAGATGATGCAGACTCACAATTTGTGCCTTGTGTTTCCTCCTCTTTTTGTGCGTTTGCTCTCCAGATTATATTATCTTATACTATATATCCAGAGATATTTCTACACTATTTACCTACAGGTTGAGGTAAATTCTGAAATAAATACTAGTGTTTTTGAGTGTTAGGTATACTGCCTATGTTTTAGGCTAGTGGATTTTCAACTTGTTAATAAATGCTTCAGCATACTGTAGTATTAGCAATAGTGAACTGATAAAATGAAATACAAAGTGGAGTTTTACTACAGTAAAGTGTGGTGAATTGTAGAATAATATACACTATAATATTGTAAGAAAAAAACTACAGCACTGGGTAATTTGTTTATATTTCACTTGCTGTGTTACCATAGCAACTATAGTATTACCACAACAGATTCATTGAAGTACTTTACTATAGTAATGTTCAAAACACTGTACATGCCAATAGATGTGTTCAGGGACCCTGTGGAACAGCTTTTCCTCAAAATGAAGAGGATGACAGGGAAAATGATCTCCAATATCTCATCAACAATGTGGAAGACAACATTTTATTTATTCTAAGAGTAAATAGTACAGTAGGCTATAAAACCTTATCAAGTTTTTCCTATATTCTATTAGTAAAATTTCTGCTTTTGTTATATTTTTGTTTAAATGTTTTTATTTGATTAGTATGGTGCACCTTTTTTTAAAATAAAATGTATTCTTTGCACTCAACATCTATTCTCTGTGTCATTAATTGTTGGAAACTGGAAATATCTCATATAACACACAGCCAAAAATGTTTTGGTTTGTTATATAAAAAATGTATATGTAAGTCTATTTTAGTATTTTGGTTATTAATAATAGTGGACCAATATAAATCATATCAAAAAGCACAAAATGAAGAAGGAACACAAGACACATATTGTGAGTCTGCATATAATCTCACTGAGCGAGCAGTGTACTGAGAGCACGCAACAAAATGTATGCATGAGCAGTGCATATTTGAGAGAGCGTGAGGAAATTTGCGCGCGAGCAGCGTATATTTGAGAGCTCGCAAGCAGTTTTGTCCACAAACAGAGGAAATCGGTGCACAGGCATTATATTGAGAAAGCTACTGTATGTTCATCATGCTCACTTTGTGCATGACAGTTTTGTGTTGTGAGCCACTTAAATTTAAAGTGAATAAAATAATGGCAACAATAAGAAAAAAAAATCTGCATCTTGTCATGGCATTGGAGTTTACATATAGGCCTGTAGTGTCTAATATGAATATAGTCAAGCTATTCAGAGATATTGCCAGATGATCACTTTACCTCTACCATACTTTTAACAGACTTAGATCATTTGTGATTCTGGCTTCCATCCTTTCTTGCATTGTCTTGTGCCTTCACATTGCCAATTATATACTGTTAGTAGCCTGGATAGGTCACACTCATTCTGCTACATCATATCGCTTTCTACTGGATGTAAAATGCTCTGCAGTACGTTTTGTCATTTTAGAATGTTAAGTTCTAATTCTGTAGCTATTTTGGTGAAAGTAACTAAAAAAGTAATATGTAGTCATGTAACATATTACAATTTTGAGACAGTAATATTGTAAGGTAAGGGATTACATTTAAATAACAGTAACAAGTAATCTGTAATGTATTACAGCTTTGAAGTAACTTGCACAACACTGTATATATATATATATATATATATATATATATATATATATATATATATCACATATAGTTCATAATGAAATGTTAGTATTCATGTCTTTTTATATGCTAAGTTAACGTCCAGAAATATAAGAGAGCTTGACATTCATGTAAATTAAAACGGACTAAAATAGCTCCCCACAAACGTGTGCTTTCATTTAGAGACCATTTTCTTCTTAAAAACTCTCTGTGTACTTCCTTCAATATGTAATTGTACAAGCGCTTGAATTTTTTATGGAGCCAAGAAAGAAACTTAGATCTTCAGATGGCAGCAGTGCTCTTGTGTGTGAGAGTGAGTGCTGTGGATTGGCACAATGCCATCCCTTTTCCCTCTGTCCATTTCCTCTCCGTCTCTGACTCTAATTCATTTTGCTTGGCACGTCCCGCCTGAAGCGCCTCATCCCCTCAGTGGCAGATCAGAGCTGCGTTCTCTTCACGTTATTCAATCTTTCCACCGCTCCGCTGCTGTCCCGGTGGTAAATGCCGTGCTGCTTCTGCCCTGCTGACAGATAACCCTTTAAAAGCCTTGCCCGTTCCGCATTCCAGCAAAATTAGTAGCTACTTTGGAGGTATTTGCCGCTTTGCTCTCCTTTCAGGTCTGACAAAACAGAGGGCCGTCTGCCAGCTGCACACAAAGCTGTTCTCCCTCAGTACACAACGTATCTCTGCAGGCTTTTACTGAAAGTCATTGATATGTTATTCGTT
This sequence comes from Danio albolineatus, assembly GCA_903798035.1. Classification (NCBI taxonomy): domain Eukaryota; kingdom Metazoa; phylum Chordata; class Actinopteri; order Cypriniformes; family Danionidae; genus Danio; species Danio albolineatus. Next base: position 3,274,535 of record CAIGQQ010038783.1, on the reverse strand, counting down.
TGTTTGGGTGAAGTTGAACTTTACAAGACCTAAAGTGATTCGCTGATAGATTTGGGGTCCAAATAATCCAGTAAATACACTCATAAATTTGACGTCTGTTGTTTGTTCAGACTGCTTATTTAAAATGAGCTGAAACAACTAGATTCTTGAGTTTGTTTTGAGACAAATTAATTATTTTATATTGATCATTCATTCATTCATTCATTCATTTTCTTGTCGATCGTGCTACTCACTACGCCACCGCGGCGCCTATTTTATATTTAATATACTTAAATTGGTAACAAATAATAAGTTAACTTAATTCCTTCATGTTGTCCCAACACAAATAGATTGACTGGAACCCTTTTACAGTGTTGATAAGTGGTGACCTCTTTTCTTTTAAAGTTGCAGTACAAGCATCTCTTGACATTCGAAATAGAATAAAATACGAATTTGTAGATATGCTGCACAGTAAAATTAATAAGTATTGTGCATGTTGTAAATAGTTTATAATTAAATGTTACTATTATAATCAACTGTATAAATATACAGCAAACAAAACATTTCTTACTTAAAGGTTTTGTCTTGCTTATAGTCCAAATATCATTCATTCATTCATTTTCTTTTCGGCTTAGTCCCTTTATTCATCTGGGGTCACCACAGCCGAATGAACCGCCAACTTATCCAGCATCTGTTTTACGCAGCGGATGCCCTTCCAGCCGCAACCCATCTCTTGGAAACATCCACACACACTCATTCACACTCATACACTACGGACAATTTAGCCTACCCTACACTCTAAAAAAAAATGGTGCTAAATAGCACCAAAACTGGTTCTTTGGTCGTAACAAGGGGGGAACCTTTTTTGGTGCTATACAGCACCTTAAAAAAATAGGTGCTATATAGTACTTTTGTCAAATGGTGCTATAAAGCACCTATATTTTAAGGTGCTCATAATGTTACTTTACCCTTTCCGCAAATAAAACCGGCATAAGAGTTATGAGAATTAGCTATAAGAACAAGTGCTTACCAGTAGTATTGGTGCTATATAGCACTTTAAACACCCCAAAGAACCACTGAAAAACCTTTATGGTGCTTTAAATGTTCTTTACACAGTAAAAGTGCTATATAGCACCTTAACCACCTTAAAGAACCACTGGAGAACCACTGAAGAACCTTTATGGTGCTTTAAAGGTTCTTTACACAGTAAAAGTGCTAAATAGCACCTCAAATATCGCAAAGAACTTCTGAAGAACCCCTGAAGAACCTTTTTTTTTAGAGTGTATTCACCTACATACTACATGTCTTTGGACTTGTGGGGGAAACCGGAGCACCCGGAGGAAACCCACACAACCACGGGGAAAGCATGCAAACTCCACAAAGAAATGAACTGACCCAGCCGAGGCTCGAACCAGCGACCTTCTTGCTGTGAGGCATATGTGCTACTCACTACGCCACCGTGGTGCCCATAGTCCAAATATCTAAAGAAAATTAAACTAAAAGCATTTTCTGACAAGTAACAATTTGTATCTTTATTTTTTTTTTTTCAGAATTTTTTTTTTCATTAAAAGAAGCAATAAAATAATCTGCTTTGCGTTTATATTACCTTTGCTGGTTATAAGGAGAAATTAATTTTTATATATTTTTTGAAAACGAATTATTTTTTACTTGTCTATAAACAAGATCTTTTTTTGCAATGCATACTCAAACCCCTTGTGAAAACAAAAACCTCACAAGAATATTACAATTAATGGTAAAATGAATAGGGCGCCACGGTGGCCTAGTGGGTAGCACGTTCGTCTCACAGCAAGAAGGTCGCTGGTTCGATCCCCGGCTGGGCCAGTTGGCATTTCTGTGTGGAGTTTGCATGTTCTCCCAGTGGTCGCGTGGGTTTCCTCCGGGTGCTCCGGTTTCCCCCACAGTCCCCACAGTCCAAAGACATGCGGTACAGGTGAATTGGGTAGGCTAAATTGTCCATAGTGTATGTGTGTGAATGAGAATGTATGGATGTGTTTCCCAGAGATGGGTTGTGGCTGGAAGGGCATCCGCTGCGTAAAACAAATGCTGGATAAGTTGGCGGTTCATTCCGCTGTGGCGACCCCGGATTAATAAAGGGACTGAGCCGAAAAGAAAATGAATGAATGAATGGTAAAATGAAGATATGTATATATTATGGAATATTTGGAAGGATATTTACACATACAGCAAAATGTAGAAATAGCTGACTTAAAAAGGGAGCGGCACATCGCCTCATCACAAGAAGGCTGCTGGTTTGAGTCCTGGTTAGGCCAGTTGGTAATTCACTGTGGAGTTTTCATGATCTCCCTGTGTTGGCGTGGGTTTTCTCCGAGTTTCCCCCACAGTCCAAAGACATGTGCTATAGGTGAATTGGGTAATTTGCCATAGTGTATGAGTGTGTGTGTGTGTATGTGTAAATGTTTGAGTTTATGGGTGTTTCCCAGTACTAGGTTGCGGCTGAAAGGGCATCCGCTGCATAAAACACATGAATTCTGCTGTGGTGACCCCTGAAAAATAAGGATCTAAGCCGAAGGAAAATTAATGAATGACCCTTTCTTAGCTGGTAGAAAGAAAATACACAACACACACTCGCACACACACACACACACACACACACATACACATATATGTACAGTGGTGGAAAGAGTACTGAAAAATCATACTCAAGTGAAAGTATCATTACTTGCCCAAAAATGTAATGCAAGTAGAGTAAAAGTATCTGTAGTAAATATTACTCAAAGTATAAGTAAAAAGTAGACCTTATAAAAGTACTCAAGAGTAGTGAGTAGTGAGTATTACATTGTAGAGAAGTTGATGCGTTTACAGTATGTTACGTTTACACATCCCTGCATGAACAACATGTGGTGTATTCTTCCTATTTTCATTCGTTCCTTCCAACCTTCCTTCAATTATTTGTTTGTTCTCTCCTTCCTTCATTCATTCATTTGTCCCCTCCTTCCTTCATTCACTCGTTCATTTGTTCATATTTTTGTACCTTCCTACATTAGGTCCTTTTGTTCATTCATTTGTTTGTTCGTTCTTTTCTTCCTTACTTAGTTTGTTCATTCCTTCCTTGAATTTTTCTTCATTCGTTTGATCCTTCCTTCTTTCCTCTCTTCATTTGTTCACTCATTCTTTCATTTTTGTTCCTTCCTTCATTAGGTCCTTTGTTCATTCATTCGTCCGTTCCTTCCCTCGTTCCTTCTTTAGTTTGGTCAGTCCTTCCTTGAATCCTTCCTTCATTTATTTGGTTCTTCGATCCTTCCTTCCGTTCCTTGTTCGGTCCTTTCTTTTATTTGGCCCTTCCTTCCATTCTTCATTTGTTCCATTTAGTGATTAAGGCTGTTTTGTGATTTCAGTCATCATACAGTCGAAATCCATCATTTTCAATGACATGCAGTCTATAAAAAGTCTCTGGATCATTGCGTGTAAAGATTTTGGACATCTTCTTGGACATTTTTAATGTCTCCAAAAGGTTTGCTGCATTTATAAAGCGTCCATGTCTTGAGGTTGTTCAGTATGATGTGATTTACTTTCTATGTGTGATTTAATTGGACAGGAATCACAGGACTGATTTTTCTACTTTAGACAATGACCATAGACAGAAAAGAAATAAAGGAGTGACTGCTGGTTAAAGGAAAGTAGTGGAGTAAAAGTACCGATACTGCACTAAACATGTACTCAAGAGAAAGTAAAAGTCCACATTTTTTAAACTACTCAGCAAATTACAATTCCTGAGAAAAACTACTCAATTACAGTAGTGCAGAGTATTTGTAATTAGTTACTTTACACCACTTTCCTGCTACATGAAAATATTAAAATATTTGTTTACTTTGTTTTCGTATTTTTCAACTCAATAGTGAGGACTACAAATCCCATTTCCCCAACCGAAATCTGATGGCGTACTCCACACACCCTCTCCTGGTGCAGCCGTGTCATTACGCCGGAGATGCAGAGTGGGTGAGTGACACAGAGACCTCCACACTGTGGGACGATGACAACGTTCGCACTGACTGGAGAGGCTCACATAAGACTCTGAAGGGCTCACAGCCACCCCCCGGCCTGCAGAGCGCCACCTACAAGGACGAGCTATGAACTACAGCCATCAAGAACAAAGCAATGGGCATTTTATCAATGGATGAGGGACAATGATACTCATTACGGACATCTCAAAAACTGTGGATCTGGACCAATTCTGTGTAGAAGACACTCACTCCACTACAACAACAACAACAATTAATATTTCAATCTTGTTTTCCAAAATTTCAAATGAGATTAATTTACATAAATTTAGATATTTTAAAAGACATATATGAGACCATAAATTGTGAAGAGTTTGGGTTTCTAACTTTATGGGTCTGTTTTAAAGCATACACTGTAAAAATGCATTGATTGTTTAAACCCAAATTTACATCAAACATGGACAAACCCAAGCGCTATGTTAAAAATGTAATTTATTAAAGGATATTTAATCCTATATATTTTACCAAAGTGTCAACTGAAACAAGCCAGCATTGTAAGACAGTAGGTCTACCAAAGAATAGGTTCATGACACAAAAAAAGGAAATACTGTAATTTCTCAAAAAGTCTAAGTAACATTTAAAGAAAATAAGCTTTCAGAAGATTTTCAAACTATATTTTGATAGAAAACAAGATCCTGTAAGATCCTATAAATCCAATATTTTGAGTTTATTAAACAGTTTATTGAGGAGAAAGCTTTTTAATTGGTCCTTTGGTACAAATTAGCTTTGCAGTTTTGATCAAGATATTGTTTCTATTAACTACAACAAACTAAAGCAGTTTTTATGATAGTGGTGCATTTTTGTCATTTTTAATAGGATTTAAAGAAAACTTATAAGGACTATCATGCTCAGACAATCGAACAGAGTTTTGTGTGTATTTGTAATGGTACGTGTGGTGAATTTCTTTCTGTTTTGGTGCATTTTTGCTGTTCGTATAGATTTATTTTCTGTTCTTATAATTATCATTTGTTCTTATTTATTTCTCTTCCATGTCTTCCTTCTGTGACTTTAAGAATGAACAGCAGGACCAAATGAAACGACTACAAACGGGTGCATGACAGTTTTGTTGATATTTTTGAAATAAAATAAAGTTGAAGTCACTTGCGTACTTTTGAAAAACAATGTTTGATCCTCACAGCCACCTTTTGGCAGGTATGGTGGTTTTTATAAGAAACACGTGTTAATCAACTACTTCACATCAATTTCTTCAAGCAGTAGAAAAAAATTCAAAATATGGACAATTATATTATGAGTTAGTAATGACAACCTGCTTGAGAATATATGTAACTCATGAAATATGCTTAAAAATGGTTAGGACAACTTCAAATAAAACTAAGAGGCTTTTAAATGTACAACACATAATAGACATAAATTATATTATTAGACCTTTGAGTTTAAATTAAATAAAAATACAAAAGTATTTACATTTTTGATTGAAAAAATTGTGTTGGACCAACTAAATTGTATGTAATTGAGTAAATACTTTTTTTAGTTGGTGCTAAACAAAGCTTCATCCAACTTGTTATTTTTTGAGTGTATATAAGCAGTGGTGGTAAGTCTTATACTAGCTAAGCATAGAATTAATTGAAAATAATAGTCTTGTTAAATCTAAATAACTTACCTTTACATAATCTTGGTGATTATTTTTCTTCATTTCTGACAGCAATGTGATGTCAAGACTGATGTGGTTCTATCGCCATCTGTTGGTTAGAGTACAAAATTACAGTACAACATCCACAAATTTACTTCTAGAAATGAATGATTCTAAAACAAATAAAGATATGTTGGACAGATGTTGGGGCACGGTTATTGTAAATATTCATAACACTTTCAAAACCTGTATGACCAAAAAATCATTATAAAATGCAGGAAATGAGCTTAAGAAAGGTCAGAGAAATGTAAATAAAATAAAGGCAAATACGCCATTTTGTTTAATTTTTACTGGTTTTTATTTAAACTGAAGTTCTAACTAAAACCTATACAAACAAACTTCTACAAACGTGTGAAATGGTCAAGAGTCTGACTGACTTTCCTAACATTATTCATAAGAGTTAACATGACAGTAGTTTCTTTACATACAGTATGGAGTCAATACGAAACAAATAAATGTTCAGTAAAAAACTGCAGGACACTTATTGAATCAATATATTTCATTATTATGAAGTTATCGTTTTCTTTGATTATTCTTAATACCATAAATGCAAATTAACTGACATCCTATCATCTGAGTCCAAATGTTCAGATGCTAAAAGCAAATACATTAAAAAGTACTAACATAGACTTGTGGTGGGCTGCAGTTGAAAATCATGATGGTAATGTTTAGATGGCGTGATGATAATTTTTTCATAAATCATTAAACTATTGGTGTCTGTAATGCAGCAAATCCAGCATTTTATCAATCCATTTGATAAAAGAATTACTTTAAACGGTCATAAAGTTTTTTTCAAAGGCTTGGACCCAGAATCAATATACCATGTCACAACATAAGAACCAGGTAAATAAAACTTTATATTTTAAGAATCAGGATTCATGTGACCCCAGCATTGGTGTAAAAGTCTGTATTTGGCCTCTACGAAAGAGAAGATGGTTCCCTTTAACCCCACTGAACCCTGTATCTGGGACATTGCCTCTAGACTCTGTTATCAAAATGACACCCAATCAATGGCTGTGATTATTGCACAGAAACCCCAGCTCAAATACCTAATCAGCTGATTTGGATCTGTCTGAGTGGTATCTTATGTATGCTGTTCAAACCGTAGGTCTGCAGTATGAGAATGAATGGAGGGTAATATGTGAGCTGTAATGTGGGAGTTGTCACTGATAGGCTTCTCTCATTGCTTCATCCAGTGTGTTGTCATATTTGTTGTCTGGGGGTGGAGCTGTCCAAACCTACTCTGATTGGTTGTCTCAGATAGGGAAGGTTTTGTAAGGTCGGTGACTAGTGTGCATGTGTTTGGCTGAATTTTCAAGCACTCATGGACGCTTTCTGTTTTTCTTTGCATATTTAGAAATAGGTCAGCCAATAATGGGCAAAGTGCATGCTTCATGGAAAAGACTGCTGTTGTTTCTGTTTGAACAAAGAAACTGACATCAGATCTATGTACCAAATTTTACCAAAAAAAAGTAATTAAGAAACTACTTTCATAATAAATGCAATAAATAAATGCAAAGCAATGGCAAAACATGTTGTATAGAAATAGAAAGCCTAAAACAGAATATTCAACTACAATATTTGTACCAAACCACTTTGGAGAAAAGCATCTGCTAAAATGAATGTACTTGTGCATAATTAATATGCTAAAAATAAGTTGTTACAAGGTATGTATTTGCTGATTCTGCTTAATTTAAAAAAGTGAATCATTTTTTCAGTGTTATACAAGATTTAACTTGACGTTCAAATCAGTTGAAATTACTTACAAGATTTGATTCAACTTAAAATATTAAGACAGCAACTTATATTGTTAGTGTCAATGACAGAAATTAGTTTATAACTATCATATTTTTAAAAAAGGGACACATGTAACAAAAAATGTGGTCCCCAACACTGTACCCCGAGGAACTCCTTTATGCACTATCAACATTGTCACAAGAGTATTTGTTCATGCTGTGTTGCAGGGGCCAGGGATTTATTGGGAAAACTTCAGCTCATTCCTCCATGTCATCATGCATGCGCTGAGCATATCTGAATATGTATGTCTGAGCTTAATCTTTCTGCTCTAATTGTGATTTGCTCTAAGGAAAAACTAACAGCTGAGTCTCCACATGTCACTGAGCACGTTCATTTATGTAGAAAATATTAATAATCTGTTATACAAGTTATAATATATAATACAATCATTATATTATACAAACTTTATGTAATATATATATGATTTATTTATATTTAAATTTGTGATTTCCATGATACTTAAAAATAACTATAAAACAGTAAAAAAAAAAAATATATATATTGATCACAATTCCATTCATTTCACATTCAGACCTACAAATCTGTTGTTGGTGGGCGGAGAGTTTACTCTAGGGTTATCATGTCTATTTGGCAAAAGATCTGAGCTGCAGGCAATACAGCATTTAAGCTGCCGTGTGCACTAAACAGCAGCACCAAGTCTGCAACAGCAAAATTATTTCGTCTGGGTTTTTGTTTTCCCTTTCCCAGGTGGAGTTATTCATCTGACAGGTAAGCAATGCATGCATTGTTGGAATACTGAAAATCTCAAAATCTAGCAAGTCACCTACTAAGACATTTATTTACAGAGTCCTTTTGAAAAACAGCAAGGAGAGCTTTAACCCACTTTGAACATTTCAAACTTTTTTTAATTATGAATCTTAAATGCAGCATTTCGTTTTAACCTACCTGAAAAGGAAAATACTATAGTGATTTATATTAGGCGTTTTTGATCAATACTAGTAAAGAACTTGAATTAATATGCTGTGGTAATTCTAGTTGCTGTGATTAAACAACAATTATGGTAATATGAATAACCCAACACAGTACTAATCTTTCAACAACTATACACCACCATTTACTGTAGTAAAAGCAAGCTATTTATTAGTTTTTCAGTTTATGATAGTTAAACCTACAGTATGCTATATTATTACTTAAATGTTGTATAATATAAATTATACACTAAATAAAGAATACACTAAAGTATAATATATATTTTGGGAATGCCATAACCATTTGTTTTCAACAAACCTCATTAAATATTATTAAACAATTGAAACATTTTGAGATAAAATGAAATCAAGTGTTTTTGTAGCATAAGATTTATATTTCTCTAACAAACAATCAGATATTCACGTGCTCGTGTTGTTGATTACCTGTCGGACCGATATCTCGTCATGGAGCAAATTTGAACATCAAACAATCTACAGTTTGCAATACGTATGGACGTAGAAACCTGACTACACACAAACCTTCACTAATTTGCGGTGAAGTATGGAGAAGTCTTAAATAAACAATGTCGTTTTATAATTTCTCTACAGACACGTCGCAGCTCTGGTTTGTTTTGCTCCTTCCCGCCGCATCTGCAGTTCTGAAGTTCACCACAGCTGTGTTCGTCCACATGCTCAGTCAGCAAACAGCCATATTTGAGCACCAGCTGCTCTGTTTATGAACGTAACAACAGTTTCACGCTCTTGAGGAAGCAGTTAAAAAACAGGACTTTCACTCTTCAAGTAAGTTCGAGTGACAGTTTACCACAGAACTACTGACCTGCTTCACACGCTGCTGGTTTTATGGTCGCGTTTACGCTTCTTTCAGTGCATGCCTTCAGGTTTACCAAACTTGTGAACTATGTTTGAAATGTTCACGTTTGTTTTACTCTGACACGTTATTTGTTTGGTGCACTTTAACGGTGTTTGAGTACTGAGTTGCATAAGTTGTGAACTGCAATGCTTAAGCGTAGTAAATATTAGATTTTGTCTTCTGCAAAGAAAGTTGTTCATGTTGATCATTTTGGAAGTGACCAGTTTTGCTGTTTAATGCAGTGCGTATAAAACATGCATCTAATTAAACGTACATTTGTAATGATGCTTAAGATGCAAATACATTGTTTTCATATATATTAAAATGAAAAAATAAATAAAACAAATTTGTTCTGGTAAGCAGTGTATCTGTAAAACCTTTCTGAAAAAGTTTTTCTGTTTAACAGACGTTTCATTTGCCATATTTGACCTAAAACTGATTAGAGTAAGATAAGCTGCGTCACCTGATGCTTGTCTGGTGAGCAACTGCTGGTGAAAATGATTAATAATAAAGATACAGAGACAGAATTTTCATTTAACTATGAATGAATGAATGTTGAGATTAGAGTTAGGCTATTTTTTTAAATGATTAAATTTTATACCTATTTTTTTAATAGTAAAAGTTTAATACATTTTAAACAACAAAATACAACTGTATATCAATGAAATGCTATATAATGTGATATATTAACTTTAAAAGGGTTAGCATTTTATCAATTGACTAAAATACAAACATAGCAAATGCATCTTATTACCTATTTCTTAAAACACATTTCTATATAAATTGTTCATAGATTCTTTCACACACATTTCAATAAAATCCAGTTTTTATTTACACCCCTGTTCAGTTTTTGTTTGTATTTTAGATGCTGTTTATTTAAAATTTATTTAAAGTGTAATGATTTTAAGGATTCAAATTGTAAGTTATTTAAATTGCAGATTGTTTACATAATTTAATAATTTTCATAGTAAAAGACTAGTTTATTAAGTTTTAAATAACAAATTGATATATTATGTGGTGTATTAGCTTTTAAAATGATAAAATTTAACAAACATAGATGGTTCCAGCACTGAACCTGCGTGGATTATATATATTTATGTATGTGTGTGTGTGTGTGTATATATATATATATATATATATATATATATATATATATATATATAT
>CAIGQQ010038783.1:3188172-3254624 GCA_903798035.1 Danio albolineatus | reverse complement strand
ATTATTATTATTATTATTATTATTATTATTATTATTATTATTATTATTATTATTATTAATTTTATTATTATTATTATTATTATTGTTATTATTATTATTATTAATTGTATTATTATTATTATTATTATTATTATTATTATTATTATTATTGTTTTTGCATAAATAGCTGTTGAATATCATGATGTGTGAGGGTGTCTGTTTGTGTGTATTTATGTGTATGTGTGTATGTACTGTATGTGTATATACGTTTATAAAATGTTAAGTATGATGTTTGACTAGAAAATAGCATGGTATGACATTAACTTTAAATTGATTTAATTAAGCTTTTAGTTTTTTGTGCAGTATAATAGCAGCTTATCTGTCATTGCACTACTGCTGCATTGATAATATGTTTTACACATTTATATACTGTATGCAATTTCAGCCTTAACAGTGTCAATGGGAGATTAAATTGTGCTAATTTAATTATGTTACCAAGGAAACCAATGGATTTTACTATTTTTAAATGCGTTACCACGGAATATGGCATGTGATAAACAGACATCAGTCTTGTTGTAAAGATTTTACACAGATCAGTTTTATACCAAATTAATGTTTCCAGCAGTTTATAGTGGTTATATAGTTACATGTATATAATAAAAAAAATAATTAAAGACTGCGTTGTTGAAATTGTGGCTTCATATCTCCTCAGGTACTTGCATGTGTAATTAAATTATTTATGCTTTACTATTATATTATTTTATTATTTATTAGTCATATTTAAATGTAGTTTTTTTTGACAGTGATTATTTGTTTCTGTCATTGGAATATGCTTAATAGCTAATGGAATACAGTTTGCTCATTAACATAACTATAATAATAAAAATGATAATATTATTACATAATTAAATAGAAATGTATTCATTCATTTCTTTTGGCTTAGTCCCTTTTATTAATCAGGGGTCGCTACAGCAGAATGAACCGCCAACTTATCCAGCATATATTTTACACAGCGAATTCCAGAACAGAACATCCATACACTCCCATTTACACACATACACTAAGGACAATTTGGCTTACCGAATTCACCTATTCTGCATGTCTTTGGACTTGTGTGGGAAACCGGAGCCCCCGGAGGAAACCCACACGAACACAGGGAGAACATACAAACTTCACCCAAAAATGCCAACTGACCCAGCCGAGGTTCAAACCAGCGGCCTTCTTAATGTGAGGCGATCGTGCTACCCACTGCGCCACAGTGATGCCCACTAGAAATGTTTAGCAAAATAAACAAGGCGCAGCCAGAAAGGTTGAAGCAGTTGGAGGTTTTCAGTTTAAAGGACACTCCACTTTTTTTGAAAATGGGCTCATTTTACAAGTCACCTGTTGAGTTTCACCATATTTTAATTATTTCAGCCAATCTCCAGAACTTTTAGCTTAGCATAAATCGTTCAATCGGATAAAACCATAGCCTCTCACTTAAAAATAAAAAAGGACTTTTAATAATTTTCTTATTTAAAGTTTGACTCTAGGAACTTTCAAGCTTTAAATAGGAAAATTATTGAATCTCAGGTATTTTTTTTGCCAGATGATAATGGTCTAGTCTGATTCAGTGACAGGCTAAGCTAAAAGTGCTTCCGTCAGACTCATATATTGGCCGAGTGTATTCAAAAATGGTAAAACTCAACCATAAGACTTTTAAAATGAGCTTGTTTTTTCAAAAAGTAATTGTTAATTTAAAATGGTTTGAAGTGAAGTACTGTTTAAGCAGAAAGTTGAAATCTGATGGCAATATGCAGTATTAGAAAAACACAGGATAATAGATTGGTAGATAAAGAAGCTACAAGAGTGTTGCTTACATTTACAAGTTTTTAACCTTGATTTCTGGCGGTTGATTCTGCTGTGGCGACCCCGGATTAATAAAGGGACTAAGCCAACAAGAAAATAAATGAATGAATAACCTTGATTTCTAGCGTGAATTAGCAAATTGCTAACATGTTTTAATGTTGAGACCATGATTTTGCATACTTTTTGTATAAATTAATTTATTTTTTTGGTAAGTTTTAAAATGTTTAGCATGAATTAGCACACTCTTGGATTGTTTACAAGGTTTCTACTTGAATTAGCACATTTCTACCTGATATAACACGGTGTTAGCATGTTTTTAATATGAATTAGCAAATTGTTAGCATGTTTTAAAATGTGCTGCCATGTTTCTACCATCAGTTAGCACAGTTCTTGCATGAATTAGGTCAGTGCTGGAGGAGCTGGGTAGACTACGTATAGAACGTATAAGGAGTTACTGATCGCAGATTACAATATGGATTGATGATGAGGATGATGGATTTAGATTGTCAGATTGTACATATTAGACAGGATAGACACAGACATCTAGCAGAAGAAAATGTATAAACGGCATATCAGTATTTTAGTTCTCAAGCCAGTATTTTAAATAATATGCAATATTAATAGATGCTAATATATGTTACCAAATGAGTTTTAAACAAAAATGGCAAGACAAATAAGTTAATTATGATTCATTCGTTTTCTAAACATGGCAGCAAATATTCATCAAATACAGATAAAAATGATTTTAGTATACATAAAATGGTTTATTTGTAAATGATCTCAGATGTTTGAATCACAGCGATGAAGGTTGTAGTTGTCTATACTATCTTTTTCAGCATAGCACTGAATTACAAGGTCCATTACCTGATGTCCATAACTCCTTTACTGAATCAGGAATCAACAGTAGATGCACTTCATGTGTTGTGTATTCTCTGTGCTGTGTTTGTCCATGTGTTACTTTTTTCATGTTTGTTCTAGGTCTGTTTTTAAGCCTGTCTCCCTCTATTCTGTTACACTGCATTGGCACAACACAGCAGTGGCCATGGCATAAGCACTTAACTCAGAGGCTGTGGATTATGCAACTCTGTGTGTGTGTGAAAAGCTTGTAGTTTGATTCATGCCGTATGACAGCCGTGTTACTCTTCACACAGAGGCCAATGTGTCATCACTAAAACTGAAGTGATGAACGGTTTGTCATTCACATGATGTGGTAGTGAAACTGATTGACTTTTTCGTGGATGAGAAATATTCAAATTCAGTGGAAGCGTACGGTTGATTTTAATACCACCATATGGAAATGCTTCGTCAGACATGATGAGCTAGTTTGCTTTGGAAAGATAATAAAATGTATTTTTTTTCTAGAACATGCCCAACGTCAGGGACCATGATGCATCTGTCTACCTCCGTCTTCAGGGCGACGCTCTCTCTGTGGGAGGCTACGAACAGAACCCCATATTCTGGGATGATGTAAGTTGCGATCATTTGATGTTTTTTATACATATAAATGGCTGAGACACAAAAGTTATTGTTTTAGGACTTTTACTAAAGTTATTTACATTATACTGTTTGCTTTTATTTAAATGGAATGTGGACGGCAATCAGGAGCAAAAACCTTAACACAAAACACTCAACAATCTATGTCAACATGCACTGTTTGACCGTCTTAATGTGTCAACAACCTCAGCAGCCAGTGAAACTGCTTTATTTAAAACTATGTTTGCATATGAGACACAATAGCATGTTTGGATATACATACAGTCGAGCCCAAAATCATTTATACCCCTTGCAAATTTCAAGTCATTTCACTCGGCAGCCATTTTTGGTATGCTCGGGCATTCTGTCTGAATGGGGAAACATCAAGTTTTTGCCAAGCTTACAATAACATTGCGTAGTTGGAATCGCCAATAAAATGAAACAACAACTGTCTCATTAGATTCGTTTCTAAACGTCCGAATCAAACAAAATTATCATATTTTCAGGTTGCCCAAGCTAATGCGCATGCGCACTCAGATCACGACACCAACCTCATTTATGGCCGTTCTACACATGATCATCCTCTTAATGATGCCTCGTCCGATCACGCTGCTCTTCTGAAGTAATCCCCAATTTGGTCTTGATGGTGAATCTCCTCCAGGAATGACAGCAACTCTTTGTTTACAAGTTTGTGGGTGTTCGAGTAGATGCTGCCATCATGTGATGTGCGTTTGACAGGACGGGCTGTACCTTGCGTTCGTTTCATACAGATTCTAAAACCAAAAAAACGTTCGTTTTTAAATGGACTTGGTTTATTTAAAATTAGCGATTTCAAGCTTTATCTGGATATATTTCTTATGCCTGTGAAGCATTCGCTGAAAATCCAGTGTGTTTGTTGACTATAAAACTGTCGACACGACTGGTCCGAGCTTTGCCCCCGGCGGTCTATAGTGATCGATGATTGGCTGCTTTACTAATAGGCGGGCTTCATTCGCCAAGTTGACCATTACACTTTTCCCCATTCAAAACTATACGAGTGAAATGTCTTGTGTATTCTATAGTCTTTGCAAATTCTTAATACCTGTTCAGATATAAATAAAAGCAGAGAAATGTTTTTTTCCACAGTGATGATCCTTGTAGATTTTTTTTTTTTTTTTTTTTGGACAATGAAGGGCATTTTAATGGTTTTAGTTTTAGTACAACATACAGTACCATAAAAAATGCATACAAATTCTTCACAGTTTAGTATGCACATTTTCTTATTATCTTTTGGGAGAAGCCTCTGTCGTTTCCAGTCTAGAAGAAAATGCTGGTTGAATAAGTCAGAATTTGTCAAGGATATGAAAAATTCCAGGCTTGATTATGAATAAAAAAAATGTTTTCTTGCTTTCTATATTAATTGCTGCCTCAGTAATGTCACTTTCTCAAAATGACCACCTTATTGCATGAACTGATGCCATCAAATTGGACTGTTCATTTAAAAACTTTAAACGTATAAAACCTTAAGATTAAAATGCACAACAAATAGTTGTTGTCTGTTTGGCAAATATTTGCATAATGCCAGCCTATGGTCAGATCAATCAGCTCTAAATTGCCTTCATCATAGGGTTTCTGCAGGTCTTACAAAATTCTTAAATCAATTTTCTATTTATTAAAGCCATAAAAAGGTCTTAAAGCTGCATTTCCTAAATTCATAAGGTCGTAGCATTACTTTTCATGAGGAATTGTTCCATCATGTTCTCACACAGTGCATCCCTCAATGGAAAATAAGGAAATCTTGGTATTACAAATCGTTTGTACTGAGAATTTGTTTAACTGTTCCCGTTTAACCAAATTCCCCGCATTATCTATCTATCTACGATGTGTTTTGACTGTCAAACATACTTCTGAAAGTTTACACCAGTGGGCACACAGCTGTCCATTCCAACAAAAACTTTAAAAGAGAAGCCAGTCATACCAGTGGGTGTTATTTTCAAAGTCCACAATCTGCCATGGCTATTCAAACTATGTGTTTTCCAACAAAGGGGTCAAAACAGGAAAGAAAAGAGGCTAAATTACCATATTTCTTGTTGTAAAAATTGTGATAAAGTTGTAATTGAACCTCAGTGAACAGTACAAAATAAGTAAGGCAGTTCATGACACTTTAAAGACATGTGTGTGTGTGTTGCTCTTGGTATGTTTTGCAGTGCATGACACCTGCAGTATCACTTTCATAGACTCTTAATTAACTCCTGTGGTTCATGTAAATGTGCATGTGTAGGTGGTTCAGGACGTCTGAGCTATAATGTGTGCCGCTCTATTGAGTTCTGCTTTAATGTGCTCTTCTGTTTTCGAGGTGCTGCCAAAGAGATTTTACATGGTGAAGGCTACAGCTGACCATATCAAAACTACATTATGTTTCTCATTAAATCTCTTGTTGTTAAGATGCTATATGTAGAATTCAGAAAGCTTTTTTATTTGCAACACGTATTAAAGGGCACCTGTAATAAAAATCATCTTTTTGAAACTGTTTGGACAGAACTGTGTGTAGGTAAAATGTGTCCACAGTCATATTAAGACAATAAGCCTCTTTTTTTTTAATTGCCTGATATTAAAATAAGATCCAAATCCCTCTCATTTTGAGGCCCTCGACAACATGACGTAGGAGTGCGGTTTTCCTGCCTACCGAATGGATTGACAGTCGCGTATTAACATGTCTCTGGAATAACGTGTATAATCATATCAATAAGACAGGACATGCGCAAAGCAACTGGGATAAAATAGATCTGTTCAGCTCTCTGTGATCATCGGTCATAATCAAATGTGTTCAAGAATGAGTTTTACAAGTTTAAAATGTTTTTAAAACAGTGCATGATTGTAATGACTTCCAGCGATTTTTACCGTCTTTATCACCACAGCCGCATGTCTGTACAATTATAAATGAAGACGCTTCAATCCCGGTTTGTGGGTGTTAAATCAGGTTTATTCTGTACATTAACATAATGGATATCCTTACAGCAGTGGATATTAACGTGTATCCGGTCACATTTGCCATGCAAATACGCCCGCGCTGTGTGCGTGTCCGCTGTGTGTGTGTGCGCGTGAACTTTATAACAAAATTGTATATTACTCATCATTGCAACTCCAAATACATAAAATAATCATTAGTATTTGTCACAAACTTTACGTGAGATCTGCTTCCTTCATGTTTGTCACTGTGCTGTTTATCTGACGCAGCCGAGGCAGCGATTGAGACACACTCTGACAGGCACGTGAGAAAGGTGGGCGGGGAGAACTAGCATTAAAGGCACAGGCAGCAAAAACAGCTACATAGTGTTAAGAGCAGAAATTTCTAATGTTCTAAAAGGTATAATAAATAATCTGATGGGTATTTTGAGCTGAAACTTTACAGACACATTCTGGAGACACAAAAGACAGAAGTCTGTTCAAGAAGGTATGTTTTGATAAGTTACTTTTAAAAAGTAATAGATTGCAAATTACTGACTACTGCTGGAAAATTGTAATTACATTACTACATTACATTACATTACAATTGGTTACATTACTAAGTACATAATGTAAATAGTCAGATTACTTATTACGTTACTTTGAAGTTACTGTTAAAACATATAATATACCTGTAAAAATAAAAAATAAACTGCAGCTCTTTTAGTAATTTAATATTCACTGAAAAACATTACAATCAGTTAATCACAGCAGCTTGATGTATTCAAAACACTTAAAGAGTTCACCCAAAACATAAATTCTCATCATTTACTTGTTCCAAACCTTGTTCTTTTGAACACAAAAGAAGACATTTAGAAGAAAACTATTGGTGATCCCTGTAACCATTGGCATCCATAGTATGAAAAAGCACTACATTGTTTGGGTGTTCTGTGTTTGTCTGAAGTAATTAGGCTACCGAAATGTGTATATTCCATACAAAGTATTAAGCTGATCTGTCAGTTCTTGTCACGTGACTTTCGGTTTTCAGCTGGGTGCGCCTGAAAAATGATGTTTGGGCGCCTCCATTGGAAATAACGAACTTGCGCACATAAAAGATGAGATATGTGAATGGCCCCATAAGCAGCTATGCTTCTCTTCAGATTCAGAAGATACCTTCACTCCTGATCCTGCTCCAATATCCAATTTAGGCTGAATAGGCCGCCATGTTTTTGGGCAACGGCGTCCTCCTTGGCGACGAGTATTGTCGTAGAATGCTGACTGTTCAAGCACTTAAACAAGTTGATGGTCGAGTTAAAAGCAGTCGAAAGTTCTTTAGAGACTGAACATAGACTGCATTTTTTGTTTTTACGCTCAATGAAATCAAAGAAGGGTCTTTATTTACACTTAAAGAAGCAACCACTCTCATCAGCAACCATTTCAGCTTGCGTACTCCAGCAATTTAACAGCGGATGCTTATTAACATTTCAAATGAAGATTTAAAAGAAGTATTTTTTCCTCTAAAAACTATATTTGTTATGTAAGTGACACAATTACATTGACTTTAGTAATTACAATCAAATAACACAAATTTAAATGTAATTCATTACTACATTACTGTGTTCCTAAAATGTAATTGGAATACAGTAACGCATGAAAAATGCATTACCCCATACTGTGAAATGCATTACACCCAACTTTTGTGATGAATGTGATTCCGTGTCCTGATATCTACAATTAATTTCTCTCTGTTATTAGCTGAAGTATAAATAATTAAGCTGAAAATACATTAGTAATAATAAACTGATAACGAATATTCAGAAACCATCCATGCTGTTGAAATACTGTAGAAATTTTAATGAATGTGTAGATGTGTGGTGAGTGCGAAATTGAAATAAACAGCAGTTCGGAAAGCATCTGGTCATAGTGATTTGGGGTGAGTAGGCTTGACAAACCATCTGTAGGAGACGAATTAAAAAACAAATTAACAAAATGTTAAACTAATTTAGACTTTCAAAGAATTTATATATTGCTGGTGATTTTGAAGTGTTCTTTTATCCTCATTTGTAAGTGGCTTTGGATAAAATGTCTGCTAAATGAATAAATATAAATTAATTCATTACAAAAATAAAAAGTGACATTGTTTTTCGTACATACTGTACTGCAGAAGCAGCAAAGGTTGCACTGTCCACTAGCATTTATATTCCGAATATAGCATGTGTGTGTTTATTAGAGCTTACGTCTGCAGATATCCCTGTGTAATGTTGTCTGGAAATCCTTTTTTTTTAACCCATTGACCACATTTTTAACCACATTTAGACTACATTTTTCAAATAACAATCATGTCCAGCTAGCAGTTTTCTTTTTGTAACCCGATTTTCTTATCAAGCTCCCTGTCCTTCACCTCAGACTTACACTGCAAAGCAACAGAGATGCTATGAAACAGCAGATCAATATCTTGGTGAAGTGTGAACATTTTGAGGAATGTGTTTGTAGAAACTCTTAATGAAGCCTGGCCTGTTCTCATACATGCAGCTTCTACACTTTTTATTTTTATACTGCAGACCGGTAACACATTTTTTTTTGCGATCAGCATTTCATCAGCTGTCAGATTGCTCACACCGTCTGCTGCTACTTTTTTCCATCCCACGGTTTTGGGTTCATTGACAGTCCCCTGTGGCAGTGAGAGATGACTGACAAGCTGAGAGGACTTTGCCTAAGTAAAATTACAAAACTGAGAAGTGGTCATGGAACAAGCAGTTCTTTATTGTGCCAAGATATTACACTAAAATGCATTGTTTAAACACACTTAATAAATATACCAGGTCTAATTAGGCATTGTTTATTAGTGCACATTATTTTTACATACAGTATATATAAATATAAACTACACTGGAAAAAAAAATGGTCGTTAAAAAATAACGGATATTAAATTACAGAAATTTACCAGAAATTGAAATTTAAGGAAATTTCTGTAATTTAATATTTGTTATTTTTACGGTATATTTCTGTAATTTAACAGCCGTTATTTTTATTTATTTATTTATTTTTTTTCTTTTCCGAAAATGAACTGTAAAATTATGGATTATTTTTACAGTGTAGAACAATGCTATATATTTATATTTAGCTATATATCATCTCATAATGATACAAACCCTTGGTTTTCGGTTTGGTTTTATAGAAAACGCAAACACAAAAGACACTTTAATATGTTGTGCATTTTATTGTACATTTTATTAATGTATTTAGTATGATAAAATGTCATCATGACCAGAAGAAGCGGCATAATAAAAGCTTTGCTGCTTTCTAATTGCATCACACTGGTTTCTCATCAGCAATTGTTTCAGCGCTCGCATTTCGCTTTGACTGCTTTCAGCCTTGGGGACCGATGAAATCAAACACTGTTTTACGTTCTGAAAATGTGAGGAGCAACACTATGCATTTTGGTTGACTTTAGAAAAGAGCAGTGTGCTGCACTTTTTAAGTTTCTAGGCAAACATTACATCAATCCACTATATCTAGATGCTGAAACGCTTGATGTCGGATGCTTTTTTTGGCATAGAGTTCACTTTTTTAACTGCATGCACACAGAGCACTCTGTCAAAAACACAATGTGCAGCAGGCGCTTAGAATGTGAGATGCCCTAGGTGCATAAAAAGCTTGTTGTCAGTATGAAATAATTTTAAAATGGCTCCTCTCCTTGAAAAGACGTGTTCAGTGTGATTGGGGCCTTACTAGGCCTCATTCTACCATAAGTCTTCAATATTTTTGCGAATTGATGAACATGATTTCTGCAGGGGTCCTGTCAGATGTAATGAAGACCACAACTCCCATGCACACTCATGGCATCATCAAACTATGCCTTTGATTTGTTTTGATTGCATACTGTGCCTTTTAAGGGGTGTTTTTTTTTCTAGTTGGAAGGGATGTTTTTAGGGAAGGATATAGTGAAAGGTAATTTGGTCATCAGCAGCTTAATTCGAATTATACTGATTCATAGATGTACTGTTGGGTTTATTGTACATGAACTCATCACATTTGACCAGGGAACTATCTTGTTATGCGTGAGTATAAATGTGTGTTTGTTCTGCAACCTACAGGTGTCTGATAAATTTGCCTTCAGCTTGTTTGATCTGGACTGGGATGTTTTTATGCAGCACATTGAAGGCGCCGTCAACAGAGTCCCTGCTCTGGAGCAAACTGGAATCAAATCCACAGTCTGCGGTCCAGGTACTGTAAATAAACACACATTGTAGAATAATGCAGCAAACGGCCATTTCACAACATCAGGTCTTTGATTTATTACAGAGAATCGACTCATAAGAATCATGTGCTGAGGAATCAAAATACACTGGTCCCATGACACTCTTTTTTTAAATCACTAACAAGAAATGGAGCATACAAGTGATCAGTTTGAGAACTACACTCTTCTAGCTGAATGTTTTTGAACCATTACTAAGAACCAGCTCAAAAGATTCATGCCTGTTCATGAATTTGAATACGTTTTTACAAGGTTTATTTTCAAGTTATTAAAAAGTCCATTTGTTCAGGACTAAGGCTACATTAGCTATATTATATGTTTCAGAGTTATATTTTTTATACTTTATGTTTTTCTGAATCACTGAAAAAGCTGTTGGGTGTTTTTGAATGACTAAATATACTGCATTTTTCACACTGCATGTTAATGAATCACTATGAAGTAGAACTGACTCCTTGGAGTAAAAGTAAGAGTCTCTTGCTGGGGAATCAAGATACATCAGTGATGTTACAAGTATTTAAATGATTAAAAAGAACATTTCTTCATGAATCAAAAAACTTTTTAGACTTAATTGCTAAAAAGATAACGGCTCACGAGAGTAATTCTTTTAGGAATCAAACTACATAGTTACAATATATTTTTCTAAGTGACTGAAAAGTGCTACTTTGTAATAATTATCTGTTCAGGGACCAAGTGGCATTTTTTTCATCCTGGATGTTTTTGAATTACCAAAAACTGTCTGGCTCATAAGAGTCATCTCTGTGGGAATCAAAATGTGTTTTTGAATCCCTGTTTGGGACTTGAACTAAATCATTTGCAAGAAAGTAACATTATGTTCTGAAGTTAGTTAGACTATTTTAATACTCTTGTTTTTAAATCAAGAAATTGATTGAGTCATTGTTAATCATTGTTAATTATTATTATTCTTCATAAATAACTGTAAAGAATGTACTTGTAATTAAATTAAATTAATCTTTATTTCTATAGCGCTTTTACAATGTAGATTGTGTCAAAGTTGTCGTAAATTGAAACTGTCAGTCCAGTTTTCAGAGTTTAAGTTCAGTTTAATTCAGTTCAATGTGGTTTAATTGTCACTGCTAAAAGTCCAAACACTAAAGAGCAAATCTATCGATGCGCAGATCCACAGGTCCCAAACCTAGCAAGCCAGTGGTGAGAAACAAAACTTCACCATTTGACGAAAGTGAAAGAAAAAACCTTGAGAGAGACCAGGCTTAGTAGGGCACGACAATTTCTCCTCTGGAAGAATAAGAGTAATTTATTTGAGAATTATATGACTATTCAGAAATAAAACTACATTTGTCACACTATATGATTTTGAAACCATCTAAAGAATCAACTTGAGAGTGACCTGTTCAGAAATCAGATCTTTTTTTTTTCTCACAGATTGTTTGCTTCATCATTCAGCAAAATACGTGATATATCGTCACCTTGGAGTTATAAGGTTCTATCTGCTTTTTGAGTGATTTTGAGATATTGAGCTTCAAACTTTTTGCATTCCATAGCAAACAGTACATGTGTAACATTTGTTTTTTTAAATAAAAAGTCTTAAAATAAACAACTAATAAAGTAAACAACTTCAAAAAAACATCCAATAATGTTATTAGGTTGTCAATTAATAAAAATATGTCAATAACTCAATTTTGACAAAAATGTCAAATAAAATCTTTTAATTCTCAGGTGACGATATAATATTTGAATCACTTGAAAGCAGATAATGGTTTTGGGTATGTCACTGCAGCCATTGTTGTTGTCGTCTTCAGCAGATCACACAGAATTTGTGACAGAATCTGTCAGTCCATCTCAGCAAGTGATTGGCTAACTAGATTGTCAATCAAATGACACTGCGCTCTGATTGGCTGATCAGTCAGTGCGTTGGCTCTCCCCAGAGATTCAGTCAACCTTTACTGGCTGTAATAAAAGCTGACAGGTGTGAAATGCCGCTAACACATTGTAGTGGCTGTCGGTCACTTGCAGACGGTTTCGGGTCAGTGGATGAGCGCTCCTCAAATCATTTTAAGAGAGTGCTATCAGCCTCTCCATTCACCCACTCATCAGATGTTAAAAATGAGATGTTGAGCATATGTATAATTCAGATGTGCTGTCACTGGACTTTGATAATTATAACGATAATTATACTTTTTGGTGTGACCGGCGGTGGTCTAACTGCATCCGTTTTAGTCAAGAAGTACACTTAAATCAGAATTAGCTGATTGAGGGTCACCCGTCCAGTGGCGTTTGACATGATTTTGAAATAAACACAGCTTTTGAAGTGTTTACTGCGTCAAAATGTTATAAACATTGACCTCAGTCCACTAAACACTGGGAAAATTACTCCATTAACTGTGTTCTAATAAACACAAGTACAGCCGAGGCAATAGTTTTTTGCTGATGAAACAGAGATTAGGAAATGTTTTGTGTATTTAGCTGTTTGGCTTTATAATACAGGGTTTCCCCTAACACAAAATGAGACTATTTAACTAGCTGAATCTAAAACATTTTATAATGTTTTAATAATCAGATTATCACAGGTATCAAGCAAAACGTTATTTTAGGCTTACCTGTTCAACATATTAATAAAATACATCGTAGCATCCCACACTCTGAAAAGTACACTTGTTCAAACTACTTTTTGAAAATGAGTTGAAACAACACAATAAGTTTTTTGGAACAACTTAAATGTTTTATGTTCAATCCACTTAAATTTGTAAAAAAAGATTGTTAACTTTTGTAAAACTGTTTTTTTATGTTGATTTGTGATTTGGGTTGGAACAACTGGATAGAATTGTGTGGAACCCAGCGTTTTAATTTTTTTTTTTACAGTGTATGGACAAACCCAATCGTTGGGTTACATTCTGGGTTGCTTTTGCATTTTTTTTCTTTTTAAATTTGGGTCAAAACATTCCAGCTTTTTTTAAGAGTAATAATTTGCATAAATCTCAGATTCTTTATCAGCAAAGCTAAAAAATGGGAGTGCAGCATTAGTTTAGGCAACAGTTTTATTAAGTAGAATGTACTTGAATGTAGTAGAAGCAATATTCAACTGCATTAAACATTCATTCAATTTAGCAAATACTGCCTTTTATTATATAAGTGTGCAGTTATTACTCATAAAACAGTGTGTCCGTGGGGTCTGAAAACGTATTAAAAGCTGATGTATCAATATAGAGTAATTTACGGCTATTAAAAGTCTTAAATGCTATTTTACAAGGTATTACATTTTGTATCATTTTGATAATACAGTGAAATGATATTGATAAATTCCTGCTATTTGACTCTGCAGTAACCAAGGCAACACTGTTATTCCTGCTGTTCTGTATTAACATTTTTATTCAGTAAATTAATAATGTTTTATTTTAGGATTTATTTCTTACAACTGGTATTTTATACTGGAAGTTAAAATGTCCCCAACATTACTGGTTGAAACCTAAAGTAGCAATGAGGTCTTAATGTATTGAAAGAGCTTAAAAGAAGGAATTTGACTCTGATTTCTGTATACATCCTGTGAAAAGATACTATACAAATGAATGAAATACCTAATAGGCGGTTTCAAGTCTTAATAAGTGCGTCAATCAAACTTTAACAGACTTTTTTACAAGTTATTTTCCCTTCATCCCAGTCAGAATACAACTAGATAGAAGGTTGGAGAGAGCAAGAGGGGGATGTGATCTGCTTAAACAGGCACACGATGTTCTTCATCATTCTGAAATTAAGACTAAAACAATGAATCTAAAACTAGAAATAGTCTAAAACAAATAATTTTCATCAGCATTATCATTGACTGACTTCCTATTTTTAAAGGTCCCATGAAATTAAAATAAAGTTTTTAGATGTGAATATCAGTATTGTTTTTTAGGATGTCTATTAGCTAGTGCGCTCTAAAACAGTGCCAAATTGCATTTAGAAGACATAAAACTGATATAAACTTGTAAAGCTTGTAATTTATCACTTCCGCCTAAAGGAATGAATGGTTTTATTCACGTCACCTCATACTTCAGTTTCTTCAGAGCTCAGTGACTCTCACTGGCAGAGCTGTGAGAAAACAAAACACTATTGGCTGTTTTTTAAAAAGGGGAGGAGCTACATTATCACCCTCTCTTCATATTTCGGTTGAGATTGCGTCAAACATCTAATAAAAATGTACATTTTAAAGCACTTCACGGTACCTTTAAAATTTTAAAAACATATTTTCAAGAACTTGGCTGTGTTGTAGTTTGAGTTAGCAGGGTTTGATCAAACTGAATCATGTTTTTCTCCTGCTCTAAAGTCTTGGTGTGCCGTCTGTGTTTTGTTGAGCTATACTGAAGATGTGTTTGACCCTATAAGGTGATTCAGAGCGGCTCTGATGATCCAGTCAAAGCCATTCGGTCATTTCTCCGAGGCGATCGCTGTCTGTGTGTGGTGACGTATGAGTAAAATGGAGCAGTGTAAGATGGATAAATAAAATATAGCTGCAACCTTACCCTTTCCTTTCGCTCTCACAAAGAGCAAATGATGCTCAGGAAAACACTTTCTCATGTGGAGTAATGGAAAAGGTGTGTCTTTTTTTCCCTCCGTCTCTCTTTTCTGTCTCACCTCTCAATCTCTCTTGCACTCGTGGCCTCTGTTTCTCCTCACACACAATTCGCCTTTGCATTTCTCTCTGTTTCTGATGCGCTTGTGGGTCATCCTGCAATATCTAATACTGAAAGCTTTGACCGTTACGAATAGACCATTAAGTGAGCGCTCAGCAGCGTTGCATTTTTAAACAGCCTTTCAGAAAGATCTAATCTGACCCTCGTGTTAGAACAGTTTCCCACCTCTAACACTTATTTTCTTGCCTTTATTGCTTTTATAAAGAGCTGGGTTACAAACCGTCGCAGCTATTATGATTATCTTGAAGTGCACTTTATAATGTTATTTGAGTTTCCTTGCATTAAGAGCATGATGTGGTGTAAATTTGGCGCATGCTATAGTTTAGGTTACAATTGACATTGTTAAATCTTTCTATTCTCTAAATGAATATAAAAATATGCTGTTGAATGCTTGATTCTGATTGGCTGATGTATGTTTTTTTCAGAGAAATTATTTCATATCATTTCACTAAGTGATTTCAGTTACTTCAGTTAGCCTTTACAGCCGAAAACACCAAAAGAACCAAAAACTGCTAAGACTTTGAGCAAGTCAACCATCACATCTCCATCTTGTCTGTGCATTATTTTCTAATAATTAAAGCAGCCTTTCAGAAATTATTCTCTTCAACCTTAAAAATTGACGAAACAGTATACTTACAGTATGCTTTTAGTAGTTATATTGGGCAGGTTTTCATCTTAAAGCATATGCTGACAAATGTTTACATGCTTAAATCTAAAAGGTTTTTGTCAAAATGTGTCGTTGTTCATGCTAAAATAAGTTTTTCTTTACCATACACATTCCAAAAATAATTCACTCAACTGTATAATTAATAATAAAAAAAAGACTTGTGTATTCATGTCGTACAAATCAAGGACAAACCATATACTAACCACTCAAAGTCCAAAACTATTTTAACTAATATTTACACATTTTTATTTTTTAAAATGTATTTTTTTTCCAAAGATTAATTTTTTTAGCATCAATACTCCAGTCACACGATCATTTAGAAACTATACTGTTCTACTATGCTGATTTGCTTCATTATTATTATTATTATTATTATTATTATTATTATTATTATTATTATTATTAATAAAAACATTATTATTATTATTATTATTATTATTATTATTATTATTATTATTATTATTATTATTGTTATTATTATTATTATTATTTTTAACATTATTATTTTTGTTAACATTATTATTATTATTGTTAAAATTGTACTTATTATTATGTGTTAACAGTTGAGAATTTATTTTCAGGATTCTTTGATGATTAGAAGGATGCAAAGATCATCATTTATCTGAAATAAAATGCCTTTGTAACATTATACAGTATATTAGTTTTATATTTCAGATAATTGCTGTGCTTCTGAACTTTCTATTCATCCAAAAAAGTCTTCTCAGGTTTTTCAATATTTTTGAGCAGTAAATCGAGTAGATTGATTTCTGAAGAATCAAAATTCAGCTATGAAATTACAGAAATCAACTATATTTGAAAGTATATTTAAATAAAAAACAGCTATTTTAAATAGCAAGAATAATTATAAAATTGACTGTTTTTGCTGTACTTTGGATCAAATAAATGCAGGCTTGGTGAGCGGATAAAAAAAAAAAACATTAAAAACAGCCATACTGTTCTAAAACTTTAAACTGGTAGCGTATTTGAAGAAAGGATATAATTTTAAAAAATCAAATGTTTCTTGGTCAGTAAACTGCAAACTTAAGCTTAGTTTTCATGAATGATCGGTAAGGACTAAACAATTTAGCACTGAGAATGTTAAAGTATGCTATTATACCACATTAATTTTCTCAACAAAAAAAAAACAACCTTCCCCTATACAGTACTTGTGGTTAGAAACGGAGTAGGATAAAGTGGATTAAAATCTGGTCAAGGGCCAGATCTGCTAACAGCATTTGGCAGCACAAACCCTCTTTTGGCATTCAAAAACTTCCTGTCAGGATTTGCTAAAGACATGCGGTGTCTAGCACTGAGAGAGATGTGGAGAGTTATGTTTGCTGCTGACCTTTATGGATTTGTAGGTGTTTACCTTTCAAACTCGAAGGCAAGTATTTAAATGAATCATGCAAAGAGATTTACTTAGATTTGCAGTAGTTTAAGATTTACCTCAGGTTTTGATTTAGTTACTGCCTCGTTTCTCCTCTGAGAAAAAAAAACTCTTTTTGGCAGAAACTGTTATGAAAATGATAAACACTGGATAGAAAGCAGATTAAATATGTACATATTTATTTTTTTTATTATTCCCCTCCAGAATCCTTCACTGCAGATCACAAACCTCTTATGGGTGAAGCTCCGGAGGTGAGAGGCTTTTTCCTTGGATGCGGCTTCAACAGTGCAGGTTGGTTGAGAAGCTCTCACACACATTTACATGCAAACACACACACACACACACACACACACACACACACACACACACACACACGTTTTTATATCTTCCCATAGGCAAAATGGATTTTTTTTGCTGAGCTGATCTCATATTCTATCCTCTAACCCTAAACATAACCCCCACAGAAAACCTTACCATCTTTTAATATTAAAAATAAATAAATAAAATGTAATATATTATGATTTATGAACTGTTTTACTTATGGGCCTGACCAAACATCCCCTCAATGCCCATAATATCAGCTTTTGATGTTTTTGGTTATGCAGGTTAAACCACTGGCGCACATACCTTTCACTTTCAGAGATGACCAGTGGCAAATGAATTATTTAACTCTGAAACCCTGCAGAGTTCACATGCAAAATACAATCCCACGCTCTTTCCTCCTACTCAAGATCAACACAACTTCATTTCTGATCCATGTGTAGAATACTTATCTAGGCTTGCAGTTGCATCCATCTTTACCTGTGCAATGCACAACACTTCACTAATGGCAATTATGGATAGAGGATTTCCTTCATTTGAATGGAATGATCGAATACATTTTATAGTGATTCTTTGTGTAATCATTGGTCATTTTTCTATTTAATTTGTCTGTTCTAGGGGTTGGAATTTTTGGGGACATCATAATCTAATCCAACTGCGATATTGGAAGTCAGCATTTGATTCTAAAACAATTCTTGACCTACATTTTTTTACATATTTCTTTCGCTGTGCAAATACGTCTTTCTAATTTGATGTTTAAGCAAGATTTATGTAAGAGTTATATAGGTTATAATAATTTATATTCAGGATGAACAAGCTGTGAATGTAACATTGAATCACAATATTACAAAGAGCAATTATAAAAGCACAAAAAAATCCTTATTCCAAAAAAAAGAAAGCATCAATTAGTTTTAGTTTGATTATAACATTTTAACAATGACCTATATTTAAAGAAAAAAAGGTTATAAATTATATTTAAAAAATTATATTTGAAAATTATATTGGAATGGCTTTAGTAATAACTTTAGGTATATATAGCTTTAGTAATAAATAGTAATAAATTAGCATAGTGTCAAAAAGCACTAGCTTCAAAACATAGTAGTTCACAATGTTTCATTTTTTGTAACACTACGCAGTACTTCACTTTTGTTTACAGTCCCCATTTGTAGAATCCAAGCCACAAGCTTCCACTTATCTTACCGTAATGGTGACGTACGATGCTATTCTGTTGAAATCAGTGTCCATGCATCACAATAATGCCTTCCTGCATGCATTCTTTAGTGATTCTAACGCCGGTTGCACACTGGAGGAGAAGCCGAGTACTATGTTGTGTGTATGACAATTCTAGGTTTCGTTTTGTGGTGCAGCAGGAATTTGAACAGCCTTCTAAATCCGATTACATATTGGACATGTCCTGCCATGTTCTTAAAATTTGAATATTGTCCATCTTTATCCAAATGAGGCAAATTCAGAGGCATGTGGACATGCGCCTGCCAATGTTCATTATTTTTCTGTTTCTAACTAGGTTTCTAGACACGTAATGTTGCCATTTAATTTGATTACAGAATTGAACTTTTGAGAATCGATTCAGAATTAACACATTTGAAATCAGTTAAATAATTTTTTACTTCCACCCTCAGGGACCAGACAAAACACATTATAACAAGCTCTTACAATGTGACCCTGGACCACAAAACCAGTTATAATTTTGGCAATAGACAAAAATACATTAATATGGGTCAAAATGATTTAATTTTCTTGAATGCCAAAAATCATTAGAATGTATATTTTAGAAAAGTACATTTTTGATTGGTAATATACATTGCTAAGCACTTAAGTTTAAAGAGTTTTAAAGCATAAAGTTTTATTTTTAGAATTCAGATTTTGTTCTTTTACATATATTTTGATATTTTCAAATTGTTGTATCTCAACCATATATTATCCTATCCTAACAAATCAAACATTATTTGTAAAAATCTCAATAAAAAAAAAAAGATTGGTTTTGTGGTCCAGGGTCTATATATAATTCTTTTTTGTGAAAAAATTGCACAGGTATATATTTATCAATAGACAAAAAGCACACTGAATGGGTCAACATGATAGATTTTTCTTTTGACAAAATCATTAGAATATTATTTCAATTTCAGAACTGTAAATTTTTAGTAATGTGCATTGATAAGCACTTAATTTAGACAACTTTAAAGGCAGTATTGTTATTATTATTTTTTTTACCTGCAGATTTTCGAATGGTACAGTATGTTTCTATGGCAAATATTGTGCAATCCTAATAAATCATACATCAATGGAAAGTTTTTATTCAGAAATTATTCCAATTTCACTCATTTATTTCTGGGGCCGGGTCATGGGGGCAGCAGTCTCAGGAGAGAACCCCAGACTTCCTTCTCCCCAGACACTACCTCCAGCTAGTTCCCAGGCTAGCCGAGAGACATAGTTCTTCCAGTGTGTCCTGGGTCTTCCCTGGGGTTTCCTTCTATTGGGACATGCCTACAACTCCTCCCAAGGTAGGCTTCCAGGAGGGATCTGAAACAGATGCTCGAGCCACTTCAGCTGGTTTCTCTCGATGTGAAGGAGCTCCGTGCTCCTCCTGGGTGATAGAGCGCCTGACCCTAACTATAAGGGTGCGCCCTCCCACTCTGTGAAGAAAACCCATTTCAGCCGCTTGTATCTAAGGTCTTGTCCTTTTGGTCATAACCCAAAGCTCATGACCATAGGTAGGAGTAGGAAAGTAGATTGACCGGTAAACTGAAAGCTTTCGGCTCAGCTCCTTCTTCACCACAATAGACCAGTACATCGACCGCATTACTGCTGCCGCTGCACTGATCTACCTGTCAATCTCACGTTCCATCCTTTCCTCACTCGTGAACAAAACCCCAAGGTACTTGAACTCCTCCACCTGAGGTAACGACTTTCCTCCAACCTGGAGATGGCAAGCTATCGCCTTTTTCTGGTAGCCCTCAGACTTGGAGGTGGTAATTCTCATCCCAGCTGCATCATGCAATGTATAAATCTCAATGTAAAAAAATGACACTTAAGGTTTGTGGTCAAGGGTCATATTTGACAATTTGTTGGCAATGCTTATTTCTTATTGTCGCCATTGTTGACAATATCAGCTAATCACTTCAGCCCTATTCCTGTGATTGCTTCAACTACATTTCATAATTCAATTTAAACTATATTTGTGCTTCATCCATGAGGCCCAGAATCTAATTATGCTTTATCTGAGCGCGAGATTAAAAAGCACTTGAAAGCATGTGAAGGTGGTATTTTTGTACGCAGATGGCCTGTGATTTTGAAGGTCAGATGAAACTCAGTCCGTCCCGGAGTAATGCTGATTGTGCTCAGCTTGGGCCGGGTCACCTTGCGGGCCTCAGACATGCTGACGGACGAACGGGGGCGTGATCGTGTGAACGGATCAAAATACACGGCCATAGGAATCACACTCAGATATTAGATGCATGCTTGTATTTTTATGACACATCGATTCCTGACCTCAGCATGTGAAACTCACTTCCTAGAACAAAAGGGAGTACAAGAGCCTATGATTGGTTATGTTATCTGATATGCAAAATCTGGAAACGTCTGCTCATTCTAAATCCTTTTTTTCCAACCTTTTCGCTTTCTTCTGTGGAAAAAAAAGTAAGATGTTTTGCAGAATCCATACACAATCAAAGTCAATGAGGTCTGAAACAATGCTTTCAGTGTCTAGACGAAGACATTTTTTAAAGTCTATCCACGCAGGTTATGAGGATTTAAATGAGAGCGGATTAAAGACATTAGGTCACCATTCATTTAAGGACAAACCATTATATTGTCCTAGATAAACCTTTCTATCTTGGAAGGAGCGATTGAAATGTGATTAATTAAACATCTTTCGCTCTTGAAGAAAAACAGTGCATTTTAATATAGAAACACTCGGCGTATGAATGTCAAAACGGCAATGAGAGGTGTTTAAAATGAGTATTTACAGCCTAAGATGGTGATCTGGGATTCTCCTTGGGTGTGATTGCATCAGAGATGTGGCATAACATTACGCGTGTATGTGTGTGTGTGTGTCCATCAGTATGCATGACCACGGTAATGTCGTCCTTCCCTGCTGCTTCCTTCAGGTCTCCTCGATTGTTTTTAATCTTGTTTTCCCTTCTCTATACTGTTGTTCAGATCTACCATTGAGTCATTGGTTTCTGATGGAAAATAATGTGGAAGTGGTTGTGAAGATTTTAGGATGACTGGCCAAATGGCAGGACTGTTAATGTGTGTGTTTGTGTGTGTGGCTGAGAGAACAGGTTAATCTGTGGCAGATGGTTACCCATCACTCATGTGATTGCTAACTTCCACTGCCTTCTGGAGAGAAAACACACAGGCTTTTTTGCATCCTAACAGGCCAGCTTTCATACTATAAAGGTGAAAAACAGAATATCAATTCAGTGGTTTTTAATAGTGCTGCTTTAAAATATTTTAAATAAATAAAATTAAATCCAAAAGCGTTTTTCAATATAAAATATTTTGGGAATTTAAGTTTTATATCCCAAAGCAATTTACTGGAAATTAAACTGGAAAGTATTCATAGCGCTTAACTTTTTCCACATTTTCTTTGTTACAGCCTTATTCCAAAATTAATTGAATTTGTCCCCATAATGACAATGTGAAAAAAGACTTTTTGAAATTGTTGCAAATGTATTAAAAATAAAACCCCTGAAAAATCACATGTACATCATTATTCACAGCCTTTGCCGTGAAGCTAACTTCCATCTGTAAGTGGAAGATGTTTGGAACCACCAGGACTTTTCCTAGAGCTGGCCAGCCATCTAAGCTGATTGATCGGGGGAAAATGCCCCTAGTCAGGGAGGTGATCAATAACGCGATCTGTCACTCTATCTGAGCTCCAGCGTTCTTCTGTGGAGAGAGGAGAACCTTACAGAAGGACAACCAACTGTGCAGCAATCCACCAATCAGGCCTGTATGGTAAAGTGGCCAGATTGAAGCCACTCCTTAGCCTGGAATTTGCCAAAAGGCATTTGAAGGACTCTAATTCTCTGGTCTGATAAGACTAAAATTGAACTCTTCGGAGTGAATGCCAGTTATTATGTTTGGAGAAAACCAGGCACTGCTCATGACCAGGCTAATACCATCCCTACAGTGAAGGTTGGTGGTGGCAGCATCATGCTGTGGGGATGTTTTTCAGCAGCAGGAACTGGAAAACTAGTCAGGATAGAGGGAAAGATGAATGCAGCAATGTACAGAGACATCCTGAATGAAAACCTGCTTCAGAGTGCTCTTGACCTCAGACTGGGGTGGTGGTTTGTCTTCCAGCAGGACAATGACCCAAAACACACTGCCAAAATGTCAATGGAGTGGTTTCACGACAACTCGGTGAATGTCCTTGAGCGGCCCAGCCAGAGCCAAGACATAAATACTATTGAACATCTCTGGAGAGATCTGAAATTGGCTGTACACCATCGCTTCCTGTCCAACCTGATAGAGCTTGAGAGGTACTGCAAAGAGGAATGGGCAAACAAGACTGGTGTGCCAAGCTTGTGGCATCATATTCAAAAAGACTTGAGGCTGTAATTGCTGCCAAAGGTGCATCAACAAAGTATTGAGCGAAGGCTGTGAATACTGATGTACATGTGATTTTTCAGGTTTTTTATTTTTAATAAATTTGTTTCAAAAAAATCTTTTTTTCACATTGTCTTTATGGGGATTGTGTATAGAACTTTGACGAAATAAATAAATTTAATCTATTTTGGAATAAGGCTGTAACATAAAAAATGTGAAAAAAAGTGAAGCGCTATGAATACTTTCCAGGTGCACTGTAAGCATGCAAGCAAAATTTGCACAACAATATGCTAATTATTTGGGTTTCAAATATTCACTGTTTCTCAGAAGCAGTTAGTTGTACATTCACTTTAAAAATGCATTTTTGGTTTAATTCAAAGGCGTTTTTCAATATAAATAAATTTGGGGGGGGAATTTAACTTTTATATTCCGAAGCAATTTAAGCATCAAACAAAATATGCATTTAAAAGCAATTAGTCACAAGTAGTTAGTTGTAGCTAGTTTTTAAATTGAATAAAAATGCGTGTAAACTTTGAGTAGTTTATATTAAAAGTTATCTCTATAAGCAGTATCTCTATTTGTGCTTTCTTAGTTCTGTGACGTCTGTCAGGACATCACATTTTTATTACAGCTGCATTTTTAAATGGTTAGATTTCAACAATAAATTGGAGTAAAAAATAAACATAGAACTAATATAGAACAAATTATTTAATCTAAAAAAAATGCTGGGTTTTTAGATCAAATACGGACAAACCCAAAAGTGTAATTAAAATTAAATTGTAAAAAATGTACCTAATGTTGGGTTTGTCCATATTTGACCCAAAATTGGGATACGACAAACCGACACTTTTGAAGAATGTATACACCGAGTGGATCAAAAAGTTTATCAAAATTGTCCTAAGACAATAATTGTTCAATAGTTTTAGGACAACCCGGCTGTCTCATCAAACAATGTACTTTATATATAATGAAACAGAGGTGACATCAGACTGTGACATTATGAGAATTCTCTCACACTTTCATTTACATTAGATGCATGCATTCTTAATTTTTTTTTAGATAGTATGTGGTTGCCTGAAATTGTATTAAGGGTCTGACCACTTGTAATCGTACTGCTTAAAAACACATTAATATCAGTTGGAAACAGGACCGTAGAAGGATGTTACCTACAGTATGGTAGGTTTTTAAACAGAACCGTGTACTCTCAGGCACCTACACGTTTATGTGATCCGCATGTCTCATGTATCGCTCTGAAACTTCCCTCTCTCTCAGCCTCCTTCTCTCTTTCATTTTATTCCCCCTTGTTTTCTTTCTCACCTCCCCTGACATTTGCAGAAATACTGCTAGTGATTCGGTCGCTGCTTTGATGAACAAAGAGAAATGGTGTGTCTGTCTGTGTGTGTATGTGTTCTCAGAGCAAAAGATAGACAGGAAAGTCTATCCACTTGGTAGCATTAACTCATGTTAACTTCCCTCCTGTGTGAACGGTTCAGATGTAACGTAACACAGACCAAAGTTTAAACACACTCTTATAGAAATAAATGTTTGTACTAAAATGGTTTGTATTGGTTTCTTAAAGGTGCATATTACTACCTGCTGTACATATTTGAATCTAAAAAAAAGGTTCTTTCCCAGTGATTGCTCTTGTATCTTTATTTCTGAGCATGTAGATATTAGGCGGATATTGATATTAAGTCCTTCATCAAGGATATTTTTGGATAAGCCACAACACCTATGGACTGTTCTGATTTATTTGGTTCACAGATTTGCAGAAGTTTGCTAATATCAGATATCATTGCAATCTGGTATGTTGGTTTGCACTAGGGCTATGCGATATTGAGGAAAAATACTATTTGCAAGAACATTCATTCATTATATTTCTTTTCAGCTTAGTCCCTTTATTAATCAGGGGTCGCCATGGCGGAATAAACCACCAACTTATCCAGTATATGTTTTGCGCAGCGGATGCCCTTCCAGCTGCAACCCATCACTGGGAAACATCCATACACACACATACACTATGTACAATTTAGCCTATCCAATTCACCTATACATGTTTTTGGACTCTCCCACGCGAACACGGGCAGAACATGCAAAATCCACACAGAAATGCCAACTAACCCAGCCGAGGCTTGAACCAGCGACCTTCTTGCTGAGTGAGTGATCGTGCTACTCACTGCACCAATTTGGGGCCCCATTTGCAATAACAATATAACCAAATTATGCAATATTCGGTATGTGATACAATACTTAAAAGAATTTTAACCAACATATATTTCACATTATTTCAGGGAAAAGGAAGCATCGCTACAATTTTCAGAAAGTGAAAAGACATTTTTTACTGTTGCATAAAACAAACCAGACATTTTAACAAGCAAAATAAATAAAACAAAATAGCAGCCCAACTTTTCTCCACTGGTAAAGTGTTATCCACCTGAAAACAGGGTTTCTCAATAGGCAGCTGAAGAGTTCCTAAGATTTGAGAAGTGCACTTGTCTGAGCAGGTGAAAGTTATGATATGCAAATTAAATCTTGATTCTGAACCATATAACTTAATTATGTCCAATAATGATGGCAACGTGCCTGACTTGACGAGTATTCAATTGGTTATGCTTTAGAACTTAAACATTCCAGAAAATGTGTTGTCTCTAACTTTCTAACTGTGGCTGCACAGCTTATTCCTGCTGTCAGCGTTCAGTATTTAGTGCTGTCAACAAAAAAAGATAATGAAATCATTCTCTGCTCTTGACTGAATAGCTGTTGTAACCGCAGTAATGTTTAATCTTTATTTAATTCACACAGTAAAGTTTTTATACAGTTGGAAATGCAGTTTAATATAGGAATATATTATTCAGCACTGTTTATTTAAGTAGTATCTTTATTTAATTGTCTTGTTATTAACTGAAGTGTACTGAAGCTGTGAGCCTATGATATTAACTGAAACATGAGCAATCTGCACTGTTGTAGAGCAAGCGTTGTGGTTAATAATGATCGGTGGTCCTTGGCTTGGTATTGTTAGCAGAATTTGGCCCTTAGTGAAAACTAATTGAGAAACCCTGATCTAGAACAATCAGCAAAACAAAAACACTTGAACCAGGGTCCAGTTACTTTTTTCTTTTGGTCATAAAGTATTTCAACATACATACTATAATTGATAAAGATTTTTAAACAAGAAAACCAGCATGTCCACTTGGTTTCAGAGACACGTTTTGATGTGCTGAAAAGTCTGAGAATTGAGAAGTTGATATCAAGAATTCATATCCCCCAATGTTGGGTTGCAGCTGGAAGGGCATCCGCTGTGTAAAACATATGCTGGATAAGTTGGCGGATCATTACGCTGTGGCCACCCCAGATTAATAAAGGGACTAGAGGCGAAAAGAAAATGAATGAATGAAGAATTCATATCCTAAAAAGGAACTTAAGTTAAAACGACCTCTTCCGTTCATGTCCACATAATATTAGTCTCTATCCCAGGGGTGCTCAACCCTGCTCCTGGAGATCTACCTTCCTGCTGAGTTCAGCTCCAACCCTGATCAAACACACCTGAACCTATTAATCAGGACCTGAGCAGCACCTGAAAATTACAGGCAGGTGTGTTTGATATGGGTTGTAACTGAAATCTGCAGGACGGTAGATCTCCAGGAGCAGAGTTGGTCACCCCTGCTCTATCCAGATTCAGAGACTAGGTGCAGGGCTAGTTAAGATGGCTCCAGCACCTTAGAGTAAAGACTGTTGGGTAAATTTGTCCTCCACCCACTGAGTGAGGATGCCATGGATGGCTTGACTCCTCCACCTTCCATATGGAATGCCCTTTGGTGCCTAACAGGCTCCTCCACCTTTGAGTGCCTTGCAGTCAGCCTCATTTTTTCTTGCTCAGTCTGCTCCTCCATTAAAATCCCTAACTTCTGGCAATCACCGGCAACTCCTCTTAACCTCTTGCAGATGACAGCTGCTCTTGTCCAATCCGGCAGACAGCGAGAGACTCTCTGTCCCACCCAGCATCAACACAGTGAAAAGCTATATGTGGTGTCATTCCGGGCACCATAATACTCCTCTCAGCATCGAGGGTCATTTAATGGCATGTTCCTTCTGGGTTTTGGCACCAATTTAATGTTCAAAGTGTTGGGAGGGAAGAAGGAGGAACCTGCAAATAAACTTTTAACTATGATAGTAACAACCAACCAAATCAAAAGTAAGCAACATCATTTCAGCCCATCCCGTGATACTCAACCAAAAGCACACTAACGTATTTTTTGGATGAATGTCTCCTAGAACAATTGGAGGAAGCATTTTTGTGTGTGTGCGTACTGTGGAAACTGGTTAAGTGGGAATACTGCATTCCTAAAAACATTTTACACCTATGCAGGTATCTAAAATATAACCCTTTACTTTAGTTAAAAATGAGTGGTGCCTAATGATGAAATATTGCCCACTGATGAGGAAAAACCTAGACATTCACAGGGTTTGTGATGAATTAGGTTGTCTTTTTCATTCATTATATATTTGAGAAATTAACATTTAGCTGCTTTATTTTAGGGGTTTAGTGAAGATGGGTAATTTT
Organism: Danio albolineatus; assembly: GCA_903798035.1. NCBI lineage: Eukaryota > Metazoa > Chordata > Actinopteri > Cypriniformes > Danionidae > Danio > Danio albolineatus. Next base: position 3,226,979 of record CAIGQQ010038783.1, on the reverse strand, counting down.
TGACCCATAGGATAAACGGAAAAAACGAATTCTGAGATTATTTTACACAAATGTCTTCTTTAGAATATGGTTTGATCTGGCACAATAAGAACTGCAGTAACTACAGTTCATGTGCACTGATGGGACAAATACATCCTGTGCGAAACACTGGCAGTGTCATAGGTCCGTGTTTCTCAACCACGTTCCTTGAGGACAACCAACACTGCATGTTTAGATGGTCTCCTTTGTCTGTCACATTCATTTCAGGTCGTTCAGTCTCTGCTAGTGAGTTGATGATCTGAATCAGGTGTTTTTGGTTAAGGAGACATGATGTGCAGATGTGGTTGAGAAACACTGTCGATGGTGATTTAGTTTCTTACCCCTTCTTTTTGCTCTTTCAATCACATAACTTGTATATGTAATTAAATTCATTAAATTATTATTTTTTTTATTCTTATATGTCAGGCTTTGTAACGTTTTTAAACTAATTGATTAAACTGATTGATCGCGGCTGGTGTCTCATCCATAATCACTTATAATCCAATCAGATTGATCCAAGCCTACTATAAATAGACTGATTTCACCCTCCTGAGTTATCTTCGTTTTGGAAGAATCCCCCCTTCCATCCCGTCTCCTCCGTCCCCTTCTTTACTAGGGGAAGCTCTCGAGACCTACCTGATCTCAGACCCCCTTACATGCTATCTCCGAGCTCAGCTCAGGGTTCTTTCCCCGGATAGCATGCCAAACCTGCTAATAGCGTCAAGCAATATCTAAATGTAAACTCTTGAAACAAGGTTAAAACGGTGATTTTTCATAAGCGCATGTCTAAAACCAATTCATTCAATGATGAATGAACTGAACTTAAGTGCCTATGACAGAATTAACAGCTATTCATTTGTGTCATGGTATGTACAGTACAATGGGCTTAAAGTGCGTGTAATTTGACTTTTTGAAATGTAGCTACTTTAATACTCTTGAAAACAGCCATGTTTGAATAGGTATTTCAAAAGTGCTTCAAATATTGAAAGCCCGTATGTAAACAGGGTTTTCAATAGTCTAATCAGTCTGACTATAGTTTTCTCATTTGAATACAGAAATATTTGTAAACATTTACTATAGCTAAAATGTATTCAACATTTTAATTTTCAACAGCTGTAGTTTTTTTAAAATTTGTATTAAATTTTTCTTTTATGACCGGCTTCACACTATTATTGCTGTTTTTAAAATGCAGTCTTTCATAAAATAAAGGCTATTTGTTTAAGTGCCTTTTGCGTTGTCATAGCATCTTGCATTTGTGAGTGATAAAGATTACATTCTTTCTAAAAATAAAGTCTTTAGAAATCATTTTCTAAGCGGTCGACCATGTTTTGACTCTTTTTATATAACGGCTGTTAAAGTAATTTAAAGAACGACTGTTTTAAATAATAGTTTACACACACACAGCATTGTTGGTTTACAAAGAAAATCAAACAAACATTATCCTGCTGCACTACTACACTATTTTTTGGGGTTTTTTTTGTAAAAAATAAAATAAAATAAAAAAAGAAAGCATATTAAATGAGAATCTAAAATATTTTTCGGCATACTTCAAAAAATAAAGGTAATTTAGTATAAATGTTCAATTTTGAGTTTTTTTTTTTTTTTTTTTTACACTTATTGGATATTTTTCTTACACTTCATGTTGTCAGATTTGCCATAGTTTATGTATTAATTCTGGTACTTTTACCGTAAATCGACATATTAACCATTTGGTGGAGGCTGATATTTTAGAAATTATGGGATGTGTTGCAAAAAAATGCATTGAGTGTAGCGACATTAAGAGTTAAGAAATACAATCCAAACATTCTTTTTCTTGGTGGGGTTGTTAAAGGGCTAACTTTGATCTCCATTCTTCATCAGGCCCTTGATTGTAGTTTTTTTTATTTGTTTTTTATAAAAGCAGTGCTTAAATCCTTGTAATTTGAAGCACATCTTAGCATTTCTCTGCTATGTGATGTGATCTTCAGAAACCGTATGTGGGAGGCGTTGTGTGTAAGAGATAAAGCAGTGACTCTGCATGGATTCAAGCTGGCCATTACTCAGCGCCTCTGTGCTTGCTGGCTAATGCTAATGAAGTCATCAGCCAGCTAATGAGCCAAAAAGCCTTTAGAGACACGCCAACATCTCAATGGGCGCTTTGGTACGACTCTTACAATCCAAGATCCCGTCGCCCATTCCTTTTACTCCCTCTTAATGCATCTCTAACTTCACAATGCCCTTCTTACCTCCTTGAATTTTTTCACCTCGTTCATTCATTATTCTTCTCCTGTTGGTTTAAAATTGACACAGTCTGACAGAGGTTGAGGATGAATTGATTGACAGCTGTCAGTCAGAGGTGCTTTGTAGCCTGTTAAACACTGGCAGGTTGTTTAGGATTTGTTCACTAGTTTGACTGATTTTGGGATAAAGTTGATTGACATGCGTGGTGTCATTTGATTGGCAGGTATGATGTTGGGGGGCGGATGTGGAAAAGAGCTGGCTCACTGGATCGTTCACGGGCGTCCAGAGAAAGACATGTACGGATATGATATCAGGTAAGTTTATCGTGAGCAAATGTGGTATAAATTTACTGACATCTAGATGGAGCGGCCTGAAACATTTAGCATTTTGAGTTGGATCTGACACAAATGATTACTTGCTGTTCAGTGAGTCAAAGGAAGCTCCTAAAGATTGAGTTGTGAAGTGTGGCGCTGTGTTTGTTTCAACTGCTCACATATCCTGTGCATTTGGGAATGTATCATGCCAGCCATCTTTCCAAAATTGTTGTCCCTTGGAAAACAGCTGCCAGTGATGTAAAGTCAGAGCATAAACATGAGGTTTTTGTTTGATGAAACGCTACACTTCAGTTAAGTAAGTTTTAATAAAATGATTATACTATTCCAAAATGCTAAGTAAATATAATTTATTGTATGATAGAGTTGTGTTTTCTTAAATATTTGGTGGTGAATGAGAAAATTCCCCCAAATCTCCCCCAAAGCACTTTGAGTGTCCAGAAAAATGTATAAATGTAACAAAATATTGAAAAAATAAGTGTAAATTACTGTACTATAAATATACTGTAAATTAAAATTAAAATAAATACTCAGAATGATAAAAATAATAACTAAAGCATTATTATTTCATTGTTTTTATTCTTTCTATAAAATACTACTTATTTCTTTTATTTATAAGCTTTATGGTTAACCATTTAAAAATGAAGAAATTAAATCATAATCATGTATAATCTATAAATAAATGTTAGTATTGCAGTTTTAGTTGCAATTGAAATTTTTACTAATATTATACAGTCAACATTATGCCGCCCAGGCATTTTAAATACTTTACAAACACTGCACTGGCCTCCAATGGTCATACTAGTGCAGGTTTCGGTCACTTCTGTAAAATAATCTTCATGACAGCAGCTCAGAATGTCAGATCAAGGTATTATGAAGGTCAGGCACATTCACTGAGGACAGCAAACCCTGAACTCACTATCCATTCACTCCTGAATGAGCCTTCAGACATGTGTGTGTGCGTGTGTGCGTGTGCGTGCGTGTGCGTGGGTGTGTGCATGGGTGGGTGGGTGGGTGTGTGTGGGTGTTTCATCTGCTTTTCTCTTTCTCAGGCGCTTCCACCATTCACTGACCAACAACAACCGCTGGATCAGAGAGCGAAGTCACGAGTCCTATGCCAAAAACTATTCTGTAGTTTTCCCATTTGATGAGCCTTTGGCAAGCCGTAACATGAGGAAAGACCCCTTCCATCAGGTTCAGTACTTCTCTTACTTCTCTCGGTTCCCTGATGAAGCACTGTCTGAAGTCTGTGCTTTACTCTCCAGTATATTATGATAGAATTTAATATGCTTATGGAATGAACCATAAGCTCTGTTTCATGTAAAGGAAGAAAGCTAATCTACTTGAATCAGATCTGTTTCATAAATTTCAATCAGTGTTTAAATGACTGATATCATAAATTACCATAAACATACTTTGCCTTTATATTAAAAGTGATAGACAGACAGACAGATAAGTATTTATTTTGCATTTTTACAAATATCTAACTATTTATTTCATTTGTAATTTTGTTATAAGTAGTACTTAAGTTGTTTTCAAATTCATTATTGATTTTTCAAACAGTTTTCCAAACACAACCAGAAATCAAAGTGGAAAATATTAATGTAAAATGAATAAAACACAATCAAGTTGCCATGAAATTAAAATGTACTCTTCTTATTTTTATATTTAAAATGTAACAAATGGTTTAACTGTGCACTTCTTTATTCTGTTCAAATTAATTTGTTGAATTAATAATCTTTTATCAAATCCCATAATCTTCCCTGGCCCCTCCAAATGACCTTTTTTTCATTTCTAGTCACATTGATTGCCTTTCTGGAGGGGTTATCATTGGGTGTATTATTTCCACCTTACTTTCATTCATTCATCAATCTTCCTTCATTTTGCTAGCAACGCCCATATTCCAACAATCCAATTTGTTCCTAGTGGACGAAATCATGTTTCAATTGGATCTTTGTTACCATATGCGAACAAAAGGACAATCTTAACTTAAGTTTCATGGTGATGTTAAATAGAAAAAGGGTCTTCACAATGTTAGCTTCTATTTTTTCATATTAAACAATATTTATATTGTACATCATAATGGTAACTGTTTCATCAAATTTAAAGTCAAGAAAATAAGTCACACTTAAAAAAAATGGATTAAGGATTTTATGCTGAAATATGACCAGAACACACAAGACACAAGGTCTTTTTTGCTGTTAGTGCTGCTTTTGCAGTCAGCTTAATTAGCTTCATCAAGAGAATAATGAAGCGCCACACTAATGTCAAATAAATGTGTCTTCATCTTTTCCTCTTTCTCCCTCACTCTCAATGCCCGTCTTTGTCAATTTATAATCACTTGTTCCTGAGACTAAAAACTTTCCACAGGCCTGATCCCAGAACAAATTGCATTAATTACATCAAAGCGTCATCTCTTGCAACATTAATCACCATTTAAGTTGACAAATTTTTACAACCTGTTACCTCAGCTCTCCCTCAGCTAGCCAGAAGTGTTGAGAGTGGATGTATTAGCCAGTGCTCGACTGCCAGCATCTGTGCAGACGCTCAAAAAAAAAAAAAAAAGACTTGTTGCTAAGCTACTGCTAAAAAGACGATGTTTAAGTGTTTCCAAAAATACTGCTTTGTTCTGGCGAGGCTCCAGGCGTGAAGCCTTCATCCTTGTGAATAATAGCCTTCTGAAATATAGATAGCTAGCAATAATAACACTCTGCGTTCATTTAGACCACCGAGCCTCCGTTAGATGACTATAAATTAGACTTTCCTCCTGAATTTTTCAGCGCTTTCCAACTTGGAAATCTTCCTGAGCTAATCCGGCTAAGTGCGAGATTGATACTGAAACATAAAGAAAATAGATATCTGTCTTTCATTTAATCTCCGAACTTAACTCCTCACCCCACGTTTATGTCCACGTGTCAAAATGATGAGCATTACTTCGTGTGCTAGCATTAGTCATCATTTATTCTGTCTCGTTATAAACCAATGTGTTCAGTTACATAAAAAGCACTGGCAGCTCATTATCTGTTCTTTCTGTACTGCGTTTTACATGACCAGCCAAGACCATGTATTAGTTCAAATTACTTAAAATGTCAGTGAATATCACTTTTTCTTTTGAACTACATAGTTCAATTTCCGAATTTGAAAATTGTCGGAGCAGAGATCAAGGGCCCATTATGCAATTTGAAAGTTTAAATAAACAACAACAAAAAAACCCCGTAAATTACAAACTACAGATGAAAAAGGCATGCAGCCTTTTTCCAGTTGTCGGAGCAGAGATCAAAGATCCCATACAGTGCAATTTGAAAAATTATAATAAACAGAAAACAGCAAACTACAGATGATTTCTGTTCATATGCAGCCATATAACTGTTATTTAAAGAGCCCCTGTTATACATTTAAAAGGGTCTGATCTGCATGCAAGGTCAAAAAAACACTTTCATTGTCTTATAATATGCATTTATTTTTACCACATTATCCCAGCAACTCCCATATGAATTGTTCAGCGATTCATTTGTTCCTCCTTAGCGCAATGCTAATCTGTGCTAATTGGACTGATGACCCAGTTTGTTGAGATTTGTTGACAGCGCTCAGCACGAGAGAATGCCCACCACGGCATAGTGTATGCGTGAGCATACCTGCCAACACTCCCGTTTTTCCCGGGAGTAGCCCATATTTCAGAACCATCCAACGCACCCTCCCGATTTGTTATTTCTCCCAGAAAGCCACCCTCGTATCCTCAGCATTTTGGTACGGTCTGTGAAACTCCCAGGTCGCCAACATTGGTATAGGATCTCATCGCAGCGCCCGAAACACACTTCACAGCAGTTAGTAACATCACAGTATCCGGTTCTCAGTAGTGTTATTTAGACATCTCACCCCAGAACTCAACCTCCCCGATCTCCCAGCATATTACTCCTTTCTTAACCATAAGTAAAAACAGTGACACACATTCAGTATTAATCCACACAGCGGCAAAAGCCAGTTCACCCCTGCATACAGTACATCAATAGTCTTTTCTGATCCTTCCTTTAACAAATGGCCAACGAATCCCCTGTTGTAAGCGTGTAGAATTTAGAAGCACTCCTCTGAGGGAACATAGCACAAGGCTGGGGCTATAATGATGAGGCATTTTTGCAAAAATAAACCTCAACCACTGACTCTTCACAGCTTCATCTTTAGGTAGGGAAAAAAGCATAACTCACACAGCGTCTACGCAACATGATTTAAGCGGAATTCGCTACAGTGTTTGTCATCTTCCACTTTTTCTTCCTGTCTGTGGGCAGGGCTGGGGGTTTGAATTTTCCCGGGTTTGCGCACGCAACTAGTGGGCGGGTCAAGCCAAAATGGCTAAAAACTCGTCATAAAAACGATTCATTTGAAGAACTATGAGTCGGCTCTTTTATAAATGAATTAACAATTTTAAACACTGTACACTTTCAAATTTAAGCCTCAGCTGGATATTTCACTTCACTTAGAGCTGTGTTACACACACTGCATGGAAGGTCATTTTCAAAAATACATAATAGGAACTCTTTAACACATTTCTTACAATGTGAATGCTTTTTTCTGTAAAACAGTCTGCAAGGTTTTAAAGAACGTTCCGACTTTTTTTGTGTATAATATATTCTTTAATTAGGACTGCCTGCTATACATTTATGAAAAGTCTGTTTGTAATTGGACTTAATGCAATCACTAATTGAGAGGACTGCAATATAATTAGAGGGATCGTTCACCAATAAAAGAAGAACTTCAGGTCGTCCAGCATGTCGGATGTACAAAAATGAATAAAAATGATACTTGTGACTCCTCATGATACACGTGATGTGATGTGTGTTTAAGAAATGGAACATTACTAAAACATTATTAGCTTTAATCCACAGCCTCAGCAAACAATTTTGAGTTATATTTGCATTAATGATCATTTTAAATTACAATCATTTTTAGTATGGCTAGGGTTTTGATTACGTTTAGGAGCAAATTGTTTTTGTTAGTATTCAGTAGTCACAATTAAAGAAATATTATTTTAGTCAAATTGAGGACCTACACATTTTCTGAAAGAGAATTAAGCAAATATTTGAATGTGCAATTAAATTTTTGGTTGCGTTTTAATTCAATTTTCGAGTTATACATTTTTTTAGTAAAACCACCAAATTAAATGTTTTTGAGAAAATTCAGCATTTTTCAAATTGTGATGAATATCACGCAAAATAGCATCTTAAAGTTTTTTTTTTTAAATACAAAATAGCCCATTTTTATGCATGTGTGAAGGATTTGACAGTGTTTTTTTAAGCTACTTTTTTGTGGATTTTGTTATCTACTGGAGATTCTGAAACCACATGAGGATGAGTACTTCATGACAGAATTTTCATTTATAGGTGAGCTTTTCCTTAAATTCTAGCATTCTGTTACCAACAGCACATGATAGGCTCAAGATAGCTGTTGAGCAAATCTTGACAGGTCCTCTTCCCTTTTAGAAACTTTCCATTTCTCCTCAACATCTAGCTAAGTGTGTGTGTATTTTGACACATATTTCTATAAATTCCTCTGTTAAGTAACAGCCTGGACAACATGTACCCGAGTGGCTCATTGGCATGGCAACAGCGGCTGATTTAATTCCTGCAAATCATATTTTTAGCTTGAGCCTGTAAAAGAACACCAGCATTATCATTATCAAAAACAATAAATAATAGCCTGTTACATGCTGGATAAGACGAGCCGCTGCGCGTGACTCATAGAGAGATCGTCAGCTCATACTTTACTCCACGAGAATAATGTATGAACTTCAGAAACCCTTGGTGAAGGCTGGCAAATTGCCTGGCAAGCTGTGTTTCTGTGGCCAGAGATGTGAAAATGTGGTGTTGTGTGGGGGGACGATTGCTTTTTTTGTTTTAGAGCTCAAGAATAGCTTGAGAAATCGTGACGGGTTATTTTGAGCGGGTGGAAAACGGAATCATGAGGGAAGGATAGCACATCTAAAACTGGTATGAGGGGAAGCTTTCATTTTCGTCAGTCTGATCACGATGCAAAAAATTCATGTAAATGGGGTCTGAAAAGTTCATTGATTGCCCACATATTACCAACTCGAAGGTATTGGTTTTGTAATGTAAAGTCATTAAATAGTTACTAAAGACCATCTACTGAATGTGATCATTATGGGAAGTGTTGTAAGAAAACACATCAAAACAAATGTATTCGTAAGTAAAACAAGTCACATTTATTTCTACAGTTCTTTATACAATGTAACTTTCTCAAAACTACTTTACAAGGATGGACAAGAAAAGCATAACAGTTTTTGTAGTTTGTAATTATAGTTTGATTGTACAGTATATTTGAGACTATATATAGATCTGGCTGTGAGAACATAGTACAAGGAGAACTTCCAAAAATGCATAATAAATATGATTTCTTATGACAGTTTCCAAGACGCACATGATGTAGACTGGCCAAATGATAGATTCTGATATTTCAGCTTAATTGTGTTTTCAATGTCAGTGGGTTTATAGTTAAAGTGTTAAATCTGTCATTGCCAGAGCTCAAATGCATGTTTTTTTTTTACCTTTCAAGCCAAATATTAATATTGTGTAATGGTTTGCTGTTTAATGTAAAAAAATTATAAAATTAAAACATCATATATTTTCCCCCAACATCCTTTGGTTAAAATATTTGATCCTGCTTTTTCTGTACCACTCACTAGTTAAGGTTGTTAAAAGGGACTTTTGGCCTCGTTTAAAAGGAACAGTGACCTAAATTGGCAAGAGGAGAATCAATATCAGTGATATCACTCTTCATAATTAGTATTTAATGTCACCTTTACCAATTCAGCTTTTAGAAAGCATTATCTCACATGACAAATCAGCAGAATCTGAAGCAAGAGTGTCAACTTAAATCAGATCAATGAATATTAGGTTTTCAGTGGTGATGCAGCATTGGGAACTTAAAAAACGATTCGTTTATACACAAAAGTTTTATGAATTACTCACCCTCATGTTGTTCCAATCCCATGAGATCTTCATTCATCTTCTAAACACAACTGAAGATGTTTTAGATGAAATTCAAGAGCTCCAACAATAGTCCAATTTGATAATTGTTTATTGACCTGATGTTTGGTCTGTGGTGTTTAACAGGTGCTACAGGAACATGGCTGTGTGTTTCAGGAGAGACATGGCTGGGAGAGACCTGGGTGGTTCAACCGAGATGGAGCTGCTCCTGTGAGATTTCAACACAAACACACACACATACTTGTTTCAGTGGTTTATGAGGACTCTCCATAGGCATAATATTTTATGCTGTTAAAAAAGGCTTATTATATGGCCTTACCCAACCCCTAGCTCAACCCTTACTGTAAACCTGTGGCAAATTTTGCATGTGAAAAGAACTTGTTAAGTATAATGTCCTCATAAACCACATCAATTTTGTAATACCTTGGTCAGTGGTTCTCAAACTGGTTCTCAAAACGGGCTTCTTTATATTGGTATGCGGAGGAATACTGGATAATGAAAGAAAAAAGATAAAAACACACTTTTAATCCTTTGATGCGAACGATTACGGTGTTGTGATCAGCACCGGCTGTTTCCTGAAGCGGACAATCACATCGGTTTGCTTAGAATATTTAATTAGAATGTCTTTAGTTCATTGTGTCATCAGATGCTAAAAGTCAACCTGCAGAGCCAGAGAAAGAGGCGCACGGCACTTGCGGAGCAGATACATGCTAGAGAAGCGCTTTTGCAGACCAGTGCTGTTGTGTTGGCATTTCAGTTACTGCAAACTCCGAAATCTGCTTCATGATTGGGAAAATAATTTCCACAAATGTGTTAAATGCGTGTTCGTAGTTGTATAAAATAATGCGTGTTTTCAATATATGAAGTTACTTGTTTTGTAAAGCAGTGCAGCTTTTCGATTCATTTTTACCTTCAAATTTATCTGGATGTGATTCAGATTTCACGGGACAAAGAACATAGACTCAAGCAACTTTGCCTTGCTTGAAGCTTGGAGCTAGAATACAGCCTAGTTAAAGTTAGCCTCTATGTGTGGGTAACACCAACTCCACAGTCCACTTAAGATAAGATCTCAAATCACGGAAATTCCGTACGATTGGATGGATAAATTACGTATAAATTAGTCAAGCTGTGTGTTTCTGCATATAATCACTCACTTTTCTGACACACGTACTGTAAAGGACACGCAGAAATCAGATTTGATTTCTAATTTAAATATATAATTCCAAATAACTTATTTTAAAATACAAGTTAATGTTTAGATTTCAGAGATATACAAATATGTCATGTTTACATGCAACATACTTTAAAATTGATCAAAAATGGTTTAAATGTGAATATGATAACATAAAGCCTATTTTTATGAGGTCCAAACAACATTTACAGGTTTTGATGAATAGGTTAATATTTGTTAATACTTTACATTTACGTACAGCGGTTTTCTTTTTACTGTAAGAACGGTAGCCTACTATTTTTATTTAACTTTTAAAAGCACATTTTAAACCTTTTTATTTTGTTCATTTATTTTTTCTTTTACCTATAAGCACAGTACAATGTTCAAACTATTTATAATGTTTATAGTGGCTGACAGTAATAAAAATTCTTAATAATAGGAATTAATCTGCCTCGTCATTACACACACACAAATGCACCCTTACTTCAGTAGTGGACAGAAATAACTCTTTATATTAATATAACAAAAAATCCACTTCAATATCAGTTGATGGTTTATTGACATGCCTGTTAAACTTGTTTGCTTTGTCCTTTTCCTCAGGTCCTAGACTATGATTATTATGGCGCATATAATGTTCCCAAGAACACCGTTTACAAATACAGCAATATACTGAGCAAAGAGTACACTTTTGACTTCCCTCCACATCATGATGTGGTGAGCAAACTCTGTACATGTGTGTGAATTTATTTGTGGCATATACTGTTTATATGAATTTCTCACTTTGTTTCCTGTTCTTTTTATGTATGTATTAATTGTTTTTGTGTTTTGTTTTATTTTTGTTTGTCTGTTTTTTTTATTGTGGTTTTTTTATATCCTTTTTTTTTTTTGCTTGTCGTTACTTTTTTTTTTGCTTTGTTTTGTGTGATGTTTTTTCCGTTTTTTTTTTTTTGCTTCTTACTTTTGTTTTGCTTTGTCTTGTGTGCTGTTTTTGTGATTAGTTTATTGTGTGTGTACCTTTTTGTTTGCTTTAGAGTTTTTATGTGTTTTATAGTTTGTGATTTAGTGTTTATGTTGTGTTACTTTTTATTTTCTTGTGTTTTTTGTGCTGATTGGTTTTACTTTGTCTTTTAAGTTTTGTTTTTAATTTTATTCTCAGGTTTTCCTCTTTTTTTTGTTTAATTTTATTGCATTGAAATAGCTTTAGTTTGGTGTCATGCATTTATCTTTTTTGTGTTGTGTGGATTTTAATTAATTTTCTAACCATTTTGCATATTTTTGATTAATTCTAGATTCGAGGTGAATGTTTAACCTGTAGGAATGCTGTAGCCGTGTTTGATATGTCCTACTTTGGTAAGTTTTACCTGTCTGGTCCGGATGCAAAGAAGGCAGCTGATTGGCTGTTTACAGCTGATGTCAACAAAGCTCCAGGTAAGAATCCCTATCAATCCTGCCATCTCCGAAAAACCCACATTCACCGCACTCATATTCTATGGTGATCCAGTAGTGCACCATACAACAAAATGTATAAAGCAAGCATAATTCTAAACACAACGTAATCAAGCCACAGCACAAAGGAAACGGGCCAGAAAACAATGGAATCAGTCCAAAATCAAGCTAGAATCATATTAAAACACAGAATTATTTGTAAAAGGCCATATAAGTTAACAACACAGCAGAATTGCCACCACACAATGAAAACATTCACAATAAAACAGAAATGCTCATGTCCTGAGAGAAGTAATCTGCAGAAATGGGCAATTGCATAATATTTAGTTAGTACCTACATTAACAGTTATGTAATATTATTGCCAACAACATGTTTTATGTATCCCCTGTTTCTATTGTTAATAATAATAAAATAGCTTACATTCACAGTCTCTTCTTGTGTGACTATAAAGCATCCAAGCCAGACAGAATAAAACATATCCAAGATATTTTCACAAACCAGCTACCTCCTAGTGGTCTGGAGCATTTTTGTTGGGTTATGGCTTAATCTTGTTGTGTTGTAAACTTGTATTTACTTTTTGAGTTCCATTGGGTTGTTGCTTGTCTGTGTTGTGTTGTAAACTTATGTTAGCTCTTTAAATTGTATTGTGTTATGGTTGTTGTGTCCAATGGCTTGTGAACGTCAATTTGCTGTTTAAATTCAGAGTAACACTTTAATTTAGGTCACAATTCACTGTATTAACAAGCCATTAACTAACACTGCTATCTTAATAAGCTACCCCCGTGGGGACCCGGGGTAGAATAGGTCCCTAGCACCCCCTTGCTGATCGTAAAAGGCGACAAATGGGGCGACTTGTTTGCCGTGAGTTGCAACCCGTGTCTGTGGAGAAAGAGATCCTGGCATTTGAGGAATGTGGGTAACTGCGGTTCCCTCAACACCAACACAGTGCTTTGGCTCCAACTTCACATAGACGGGAGGTTGGATGGGCTCAATCCAATCAATCGGCTGGTCAAGACTTACTTTGTAAGACAATGGCTAAAGGGTCAATCGAGGAACGTGAACTTTGTTCTGCTTACTCGAGTATATTACCTCTGTATCCTTGATGCATAACTGGAGGATATCCGCAGCTCTATGCATCCCCTTGTTGGGCTCCGAGGTGGGTGAGGAGCAGAAGTAATGAAACAAATTCTATACAAATATGGCAAACTCAAAAAACCACAAAAGACTTAAATCAGATGACGACTCCGAGAATGGACATATAACTCCTCAAAAAGGCGAAACATGGCAAAGATTCATAATTTTAGAGTCAACCCAAACGGACATGCCACTGACAAAGCTGTCACCTTTTGCTATACAAAAAGGTGTCGCTGGAATTGCAGGAACAGTTAGAGATGTGAAAAAACTCAGATCTGGACAAATACTTGTTGAATGTTTGAAAAAAACTCAAGCGGAAAACCTGATGCGTGCAAATATGCTGGCTAATGTACCTATGAAGACTTTCTATCATCCCTCTCTTAACAGTAGTAAAGGTGTAATACGTACGAGAGAGCTGCAAGACATGGATGAGGCAGAGATCCAAATGGAATTACAGCAACAGGGTGTAGTTCATGTAAAAAGAATTACAATCAGGAGAGAAGAGCAGATCATCAAAACTGGAACCTACATCATGACTTTCAATAAACCACATCCACCAGAAAAGATCCACTTAGGATACCAGAGTGTTCCAGTCAACATATTTATCCCAAATCCATTAAGATGTTTCAACTGTCAAAAATTCGGACATGGTTCTGCAGGATGTAAAAATAAACCATTATGTACCAACTGTGGAGAAGAAGGACATGGACCAACTTGTAATAAAGCAGCAAGATGCAGCAACTGTAAAGCAGACCATCCATCTTCATCAAAAGAGTGCCCTGTATGGATAAAAGAAAAAGAAATTCAAAAAGTAAAATGTACAGAGAAAGTAACCTATACAGAAGCAAGAAGAAAGATTGAAGAATCCCCAATGTTTAAACTAAAAAGATCATACGCATCTGTGGTAAAACCAATCTTGAACTCTGTAGAATGCCAAACAGACTTGACGTGGCTAAATAATGATAAACCTCAATGTCTAAACAAAAGCCAAAACTTGAATAAAAAGAAAACCCAAAATGCATCAAACCAGACTCAATTGGATGAAGATCAATGCCAGATAATGGAATCAAACGTTTCATCAAGAGGAAGGAAAACACAAACAAACACTCCAGCCCAATCATCAAAGAATAGTTCAAGTAAAAAAAGTCACAAACTAGAAACTCCAAAAGATGTGGAAATGAAAGAAATAGTAACTTCCAGAAGCAGAAGTTTATCCCCGAAATGTAACAACAAAGGAACTGTTCTTGTTTTACCTAACTTAAAATGAAGGACTGTATAATCCAGTGGAATTGCAGAGGGATGAAAGCAAATTTTGCTGAACTGCAACACCTGTCAACAGTTTTTAACCCTATTGCGTTCTGTCTACAAGAGACTCACTTAGAACCAAATAATAAAATAACCTTTAAAAATTACAACATTTTTAATGCATTTGGTAGAAATGTACATAGACCTTCTGGAGGATCAGCTATAGTAGTTAGAAGGGATATAATTCACAGTTATGTAACATTGAATACCAACTTGCAAGCTGTTGCAGTACGCGTAACCCTCCACAAAGTTATTACCTTATGTTCCATTTATATCCCCCCTGATGTTACTATAACCTTACAAGATATGGATAATCTACGACAGCAGATACCATCCCCAGCCATATTCATGGGAGACTTAAACAGCCATAATGCGTTATGGGGAGGAAGCTACAGGAACTCAAAGGGAAAAGTAATTGAGGACTTCATTTTAAAAAATGACCTGTGCATATTAAATGATGGATCTTATACATACCTGCACCCAGGACATGGAACTTACACTGCTATTGATCTAACACTCTGTCATCCTTTGATAGCTCCAGACTTTTCATGGAAAGTCTGGAATGACCTAAGTGGAAGTGATCATTTTCCATTGATTATTACCTCATTAGGTACTCAAAGACAAAGAACCCCAAGATGGAACCTTAAAAAAGCAAACTGGTGCAGTTTTGAAATTCAATGCAGTGAGAAATACAGAGAAATGGGCCAAGTAAACCATAATTCAATAACGGTTTTTACAAACAAACTGATTGAAATAGCAGAAGAAACCATTCCAAAAACATCAGGACACCCATACCGAAGAAATAATCCCTGGTTTGATGACAACTGCAAAAAGTCCATTAAAGAACGGAAAAAGGCAGAAAGAACATTTAATAAACATCCTACGAATGAAAATCTCATTAAATTGAAAATATTAAGATCAAAAGCAAGAAGGACTATTAATGAAACCAAGAAACAGAGCTGGAAACTATACATATCAAATTTAACATCACAGACTCCAACTAAGAAAATCTGGGATATGATACGAAAAATGAAGAACAAAGAAGGTGGATCACAAATATGTCACATAAATAGTCGTAGCACCCAACTAACTACTGAACAAGAAATTGCCAACAACCTTGCTGAAACTTTTGAAAGAAACTCATCCATAGAAAATTGTCTTCCTCAATTCAAAAGAATACAAAGGCAACAAGAACAAAACCAGATTGACTTTTCCTCTGATAATACTGAAATATACAACAAATCCTTTACAATGGAAGAACTACGAAAAGCTTTGAAAAATTCAAGAGACACTGCAGTCGGTCCGGATAAAATCCATTATCAGTTTCTAAAGCACTTACCCTATGATGTGTTATACCTCCTTTTAAATATTTTTAACTATATATGGACATCTGGAAAGATACCATCTTGTTGGAAAGAATCTTTAATCATTCCTATACCTAAACCAGTTAAAGACCACTCAGATGCCAATAATTACCGCCCTATAGCCCTTACCAGTTGTCTGTGTAAAACAATGGAAAGAATGATAAATGATCGACTTGTGTGGTCACTAGAGAAGAATCAAAATATTAGTAATTATCAGTGTGGTTTCAGAAGAGGAAGAAGCACAATAGATCACCTTGTAAGACTAGAATCCTACGTGCGAAATGGTTTTATTAAAAAAGAACATACTGTAGCAATATTCTTTGACTTGGAAAAAGCCTATGACACCACTTGGAGATATGGCATTTTAAAAGACTTGCATGAAATGGGTTTTAGAGGACATCTACCTGCTTTTATCTCATATTTTTTAACAAACAGATGTTTTCGAGTTCAGATAGGAACAACACTGTCAAATAAATATATTCAAGAACTTGGTGTACCACAAGGAAGCATACTATCAGTTACATTATTTAACATTAAAATCAATAGCATTATAAATGCTATTGGTCTAAATGTTTTTTCTAGTCTATATGTGGACGATTTGTGTATCAGTTACAGAGGAAGAAACATGAACATTATTGAAAGACAATTGCAACTCTGTATTAACAAAATGCATGACTGGTCAGTCAAGAATGGATTTAAGTTCTCCAGATCAAAAACTGTGTGCATGCATTTTTGTCAGTTACGTTCTCTTCACCCTGAACCAAGTCTCTTCTTGGAAGAAGAACCTATAAAATTTGTAAAGGAAACTAAATTTCTTGGACTCACCCTGGATAATAAACTCTCCTTTATTCCACACATCAAACTCTTAAAAACAAAAACCTTGAAAAAAATGGATATCCTTATAATTCTGACCACAACAAAATGGGGTGCAGATTGTACTACAATGCTTCGTCTTTATAGAACCATGATCAGATCCCAAATGGATTATGGAAGTATAGTGTATGGATCGGCTAGACAATCCTACATTAAAATGCTGGACACTGTACATCACACAGGACTTCGAATCTCATTGGGAGCATTCAGAACATCCCCTGTTCAAAGTTTATATATTGAAGCAAAAGAATCATCTCTCGAAAGAAGACGCTTAAAATTAGCACTCCAATATGCTGTCAAACTGAAATCAAAAAGAGGTAACCCAGCTTATCCATCAGTCTTCCACCCGGAATATTTAGCACTGTATGAAGACAGACCCAACTATATCTGTCCTTTTGGAATTCGTATGAAACCCCACCTGAAGAATTTGGGAGTTAATATGGAAAAGCTTTCTCTAACTGATTTGGGCCATAATCCTCCTTGGTGCAACTCAAAAATAAAAATCTTATGGAACTTAACCAAACAGAAGAAGACCTTGACTCATCCAAATGAATACAAACAAGAATTCAAACAAATAACAGACAGTCTTCCCCATCATGAGCCCATATATACAGATGGTTCGAAAACAGACAAAGGAGTAACTGCAGCAGTAGTTTTTAAAGATGATGTTTTTGGTACTCGGATTCCAGGAGAAAGTTCAATTTACACAGCAGAAGCTTATGCAATAAATATGGCTTTAGAACAAACGGAAAGGACACAGTACCGCAACTTTTTAATCTGCACAGACTCCAAATCCTGTCTTCAAGCACTTGAAGCTTCTAAGTGTGATCACCCTATAATTTCTATGATTGTAAAGAAAATGACAGCACTAGAAAATAAGAAGTTCGACATCATCTTCTGTTGGATTCCAGGTCATATGTGATTACAAGGAAATGAACTGGCAGATGAAGCAGCAAAACAGGCTATCTCTTTGAAAGTGACAGAATGTTTAATTCCTCCTGAAGACTTGAAACCCACAATCAATTCATACATAAATGAAACATGGCAAAGAGAATGGGACAATTGCACAAATAATAAACTCCATGAAATTAACCCGAAAATAAATGAAAGATACTCTGCAAATTATCATTTTGAGAGCAGGCATGAACAGACTGTCTACACTAGATGTCGAATTGGACACACTAGGTTGACACATCTATATTTACTTAATAACGAAGATCCACCCAAATGTAGCAACTGCCAGGCTACACTTACCATCAAACATATCTTGTTGGAATGTGAAAGTTTTAATGCAATTAGACAACTTTTTTATAAGGAGAGCACTTTGATGGACCTTTTTAAAAAAGTACCACCAGGAAGAGTTTTAAATTATTTATCAAAAATTGAACTGAAAAACCATATTTAACTCTGAATATAATTTTGTGTGAATTTTACTTATTTATATTTTATGTATTTATCTAAGTAACTTTTTATTATAATATGAATTTGTTTTTATCATGCAATTTTTTATGTATACCTATCTTGCCATGAAATAGCCATAAGTTGCTAATGTGGCAATAAATAAATAAATAAATAAATAAAATCTTAATAAGCTTCTAATTAGCTGTTTAGTGTTTATTAATAGTAAGGTAGAAGTTTAGGTTTGGGGTAAGATTAGGAATGCAGAATAGATCATACTTTATAACTACTAATGAACAGTTGATATCTTAATGATAGGCCGATAATAAGCCAATAGTTAATAGCATAAATTGTGACCTAAATCAAAGTGTTACCAAATTCAGTTGTGTTTTGACTTGTTTCCAATGTAAGGGGAAACATATGTTTGCTTTTTTTATGAAAAAGATTATAGCATTGTGCCCTACAGGATCACAGAAGATCTATATTTTAACCATTCTTCACATATATCTACATTTTGTCCAAATACACAGTTTCAGAAGTGTGATCCTCCTGACTGTTGTGTGTATTTCAGGATCCACCGTCTACACCTGCATGTTGAACCAGAGGGGCGGAGTCGAGTCTGACCTCACTGTCAGTCGTCTGGAGCCAAGCCCCGCCCACCTCCCACTGACACCGGAATCTAATGGTAACCAACACACATTATTCATCCCATTCAGGGTCACTCTACTGATATGCAAGGCCTTGAAGCAGGACGTTAGAAAAGTCATGGGCATCTCATCAGCATTTTAGCAGGATGTGTGGAGTTTATATTCACCTCACTCTCTCTCTCTCTCTCTCTCTCTCTCTCTTTCTCTCTCTCTCTCTCTGTTTGTATGTGCTCAAGGTGATGCGTATTACCTGGCCATTGGAGGTGGTGTGGCGCAGCATAACTGGAGCCACATTCAGTCTGTGCTGCAGGACAAGGGTTTCCGCTGCACACTAATAGACCACACTGAGGACATGGGCATGATCAGCATACAGGGACCCAAGAGGTTGGCACACACAAACACACATATAAATAAGCTCTGCTCAAAACACAGTTACTGGATTGAGCAAATTTTTCCAGAATATAAACTTTATTGGATGCATTGTTTTGGAAATTTTGGTCAATAAATATTTAAATAAATATTATCACTTTATTAAACAAAACAAAAGGCAAACAAGTGTTTGTCTTATCAGGCCAATAATGATAACAGTTTATACATACAGCAGGGAATATTAGGAGTGTACGTGTCATGTTTCTATTCCTGGGAATAACAGAAATGACACCAGGAGAAAGTACTGAACTACTGAAATTTATTTAATACTTTATATAAAAGGCTATTTTGGTGATGGCAGCTTGAAGATGTCTCTCATATGATGAATGAAATCACATGAATTGCTCAGGTGTAAGCTTTGTACAGACTTCAACAGAGTGTAAAATCTCAATGGTTCTGTAGGTCACGTCTATCAAATCTGATCTTTAGTTTGTATTTTACATTGCATTCAAGTAAGGTGATTGGCTGGGCCATTCTACAGTTTGATTTTCTTTCTCTGAAAGGATTTGAGAGTGTTTTATATCATTGTCTTGCTGAAGTGTCCACCCTGGTTTCATCTTCATCATCTTGATAATGTAGATGTTGGATTAAAGCAGCTAATATTAATTTACAATGAGGAAGGGCAGAGAGTTTCTGAGGAACTACTGAGAGATTTCAGCTGCTGTCTGGGCTTTCACTGCTTTTCTTCACCTTCCTTTTTTAATGCATTCAATACGTTTTCCTTGCATCATTTAGTTTTATTATGCATAACTTAACTTGTAAACTGATTAGACTTGCATATGTGGGTTACTTTGGTTGTTACCAACATCTGGATTTCAAGTCAACAGCACCTTTAGAAATATATTTTCTGAGAAAAACAGTGACGTGTTCAATACTTATTTTCCCTTATTTAATCTCAAAATTCTAAATAATAATGCAAATGATCTAAATTTGTATTTGGTAATTCATAACTCATATATTGACTATATATTGCATTTTTTTCAGAGCCAAAACCAAATGGTAAAGATACAGTAGCATTAAAAATAAGCATTTTAAAATAGGATATTGCACATTATCATACAATTAAATTATATAACATGAAAATAAAATAGTAATGATAGCTATATTACAATACGAAAGAAGTAAAAAAAAAACCCTAATGATTCCAACAATATTATTTATCTTTGTTATATTTGTAGTTCATCTTCATTTCAATATGCAATGAGGCAGCATCTTGGAGAATCCTCCATCAGATAATCGTGACGGATTCACCTTTTCCTTTCTACTTTTTTTCTGGATGTGGTGCTCTATACAGTAATTACATGCACCGCGGGATATCTGAAACCATTTCACATGCTGTCTGCCCTGTAAACTGCAGGAAGCAGATGGAAAAAGAGTCATAAATCAAATATTGTCAAATGGCCGTTCACTGTAAAGTGTCTTAGAGGTGTAATAAGGAAAACAATGAAGAGATGTTGGAAAGAATAGTGGAATAAATTAATATATTCTGAGGGGGTTTGCTTAATCTGCATACATTTTAATTAAATTGAAATTAAATGAGCGGTATAACTTTTGCATATTACTGACATGAGCTAAAATAATTATTATATTTAAGCCAAATTGGTGGCAAGTAAAATTTTCTCACATTTTATTACTGAATTTAATATGAAAAAAAAATTAAGAGATCTCTTGAAATTTCAGTTTCTCTATATTGGCCTATTATAGCTGTCTGTTTCTGCTGCTCTTTGTTAATAAATGCTACAGCATACTATTACTTGTCAAAATTATATCATAATCCAGAAAAAGGTCCAGATTTTCTATTTACATTCTATTTATAATTTATTAGTGAACATTTTTTACTATATTTGATTTTACAAAAAAAAAAAAAAAAAACTTCAAAGGTGTGGTCCACAGTGTATTTTTAAGGCTTGGTTGTGTTTATAAAGAGCAATGTGTGCTCATTCTTCACGTTATTTTTTCATATATCTTACTTTGATAATATACTGCTACTCAGCTAACATGAAAACGACTGCCACATTTCCTAGTTCCACTGAAAGGCATGCCCTCAAGAGGCTCTGATTGGTCGGCTAACATAATGTGCTGTGATTCATGGATTGGCTCCACATCACGCCCCAATGCCTTTTGCGCTGCATAAACACTGTCAGTCAGAGTAGCTGCCTGAATTGGACAGAAAAATGAAGAGCACACAGCTGAGCTTCACGTCTGCTCTCTAAAAAAAGCCTGTGTAAGTAACTTAAAATGTTCTGATATCTTTTGTGAGTTTGGGTTAAGGTCATTTAAGATAACGCAGTGTCCACATAAAAAGACACTGCAGCACTGATGATGATTGTGGATGTTTACAGCGGTTTGACGGATAAATATGAATTTGTAGCTAAATTGTTAGCAGTGGCAAACAGCCGTTGTTTACATCCTTGTTTATGCCCTTGCTACAACATACAGTACCAGTAACGCTAGAAACCGTGCATGTAATAGATCCATTTTTACAAATAAAAACACTTAAAGGTTGCTCACAATCCACAGTTTTGTGGATTGTTTTTAGCCAAACCCAGCAATGAACAAAGAGAGATTCTGGAAGTTCTCCTTTGTCAAATGCTAGCTATATCTTTTTTATTATTCTCTGGAACATAATTAAAATTGAACTGTAAGCACTTCTGCCTTTGTGTCGTGTCCTTTGGAAGCCCAAATACAGAAACAGAACAAGATCTGTAGAAATAACAGCGTTTGGACGGCATTTTAGCTTTCTCTGCTGTAATTACAGTGGCTCTGGCCACACCCCTTCACTGGCCACACCCCTGCAGGGTGCGGCGCGAGGTGAATGAACATAACTGGAAGCCCTTGTGATCTCACTAGCCTGGATGTATTTTTTAGCTGTCACCAAATTCGTTCACTGTAAGCTTTGCTAAGCTAACTCTGTAAAAGCCAATGTCTCCCTTTGCATTGACCTTTGAGCGTCTTACATTTAGAGATGTTGTTTATGTTCACACAGCAACATTACACATCAACTAAAGTTTAAAATATGATATCGAAGTGGACCACCTCTTTTAGAATTTTCCCATATGTCACATATTACTGAAAATGTGTAAATCGCAGCTTTAATTTGCTGTATGTCACTTAGTTAGGATATTAGTTAATGTTTTTTTAGATGTTAGTATCAGTATGTTAGTCTTCAAGGAAATCTATAAGCTAGTGTGGTACAAAACAATAACAAAATTCACATTTAGAAGATAAACCGATATAAACATGTAAATCTTGCAGTTTGTCACTTCCACCTAAATAGATTGTTGTTTTGTCATGTCACCTCAAACTTTCTCATCATATATTCACAAACTGGTAACGATTAGTTAAGTATGATTTGAACCATTGTAAAGCCGTTCCCTGGACACCTGTAGAGTTTAAGCGATCTATGAGGATATTGTGGTCAATGGTGTCAAATGCGGCGCTAAAATCGAGTAGAACTAAAAGCGAAATGCACCCTTGGTCAGCAGCTAAGAGTAAATCGTTGGTTATTTTCACTAATGCAGTTTCTGTACTGTGAAGAGGCCTGAAACCTGACTGGAACACCTCAAAAACACTTCACAGGACTTAAGTTGGAATTTCTCCAAAAGGTAATTTTTATGAGTCTATAACTAAGCAAATATAAAACTCAGTCAATATTAAAGATATCAAGGTTATGATGTCACAGAATATTCTTTACATTGTGTTGAGCGAAATTATGTAGAGAACAGTGAATTGCAAAAAAAAAAAGGGGGGTCACCTTTTACGCAAAAATAAATTGCTAAATGACAACATTGGTTGTATTCTGCAAATTTATGATGACATTTTATTCCAAATAAAAAAAAAGATTTTGTCATTCAGAGGAATTCATTTTTACATACATACAGACAGATGGATATACTGTTGATATAGAGCTAGAGAAAGCCAGTAAGAACAAGTAGTCTTTGCAGCTTTTTTTATCATTCATATTTTTTGATCCAGAATTCTAAAAGTAGTTGTGAAACTTTTTCTTTTGTTTCAGAAGATCAAGGCAAATAAGGTTTTTCGTTCTGTGAGCCCTTTCAAGCACTTCTGCTTTGCTCATCACAACAGTGTGTCCTTCGACTTTGTCCTTTAGTCCTTTTCCTCTTATGTCCAGATGAAAGCCAGATGAAAGAGTCGGTAGCTTTGTGAAATCTCCTTCTCCTTCATCGTGATCTTCATGGCTTTGGAGAGGCCAGTGGCTCCTGTCAGCTCTGCTCCGTCACATCCTAATGAGAATAGCGGTGTGTTTCTAATGAACACTAGTTAGTTTCAATCCCACGTCGTCTTCATGAGCTCTCGCTTCTCTCTCTCCTGTTCGGTAGTAACTGCAGGGACTGGAGACTTTCATTGTCACAGTCATCCCAGTCAGAAAGCTTTGCTGTCTAGAGATTCAGAATTAGCTGCACACTTTGTTCACTTAAATTTAAACGCTGTCATGCATGCTTAAAGGAATAGTTCTTGCATCTAGAAACTTTGGCATATTGCTGGAATTTAAAGGGTTAGTTCACAAAAATAATTGAACATTCTGTTATTAATTATTCACCCTCATGTCTTTCCAATCCCCATTCATCTTCTTAACATAAATTAAGATATTTTAGATGAAATCCAAGAGCTCTCTCATCCTCCATTGACAGATATGTTGGTGAGACATTAAAAGTCCATAAAAGGAACGAAAAATGCCATGTGACTTCACTGGTTCAACTGTAGTTGTTTGTTTGCAGTTGTAGTTTGATAAAGTAGCGTTCAACTTAAGAGCTCTTTAGACCATGCGCTGGACGTTTCTCCATGTTTTACTGGTAATGTCTTTAAGTAAATAATTATTTAGGCCTATTTAATATTCATTTATTATTTGTGGTTAATAATTGAGACACAAAATTAGATAGTAAAATACAACAAAAATGTAAATGAAAAAGCTTATTTAGTAACTGTCTTAGTCACTTCAAAATAACAAACACTGTACATCTCTCTATTTTTAGGCTAAAACACTGCTTTATATATTTATTTATTTAGGCCTATTTGTATGTATATTTGTACCTACTTTCATTTTACTTTTCCCAAAATGAATCTTCATTTCATTTAACATGTTTACAATAATAATAAAGCTGTTAACAAGTTTTTAATGATTAATGAAGTAATTATAATGTTTTGTCTTCATTCATAAGTAGCAGGGTATTAACAGCTACTATATATTTCTGTCTGTTCGCATCCTGTGCGTTTGGGCCCTCTGGCAGCAAAGTCGCAAACTGCGGTCATACCTTAAAACACGTTCTTACGCGGCGGCGGTAGAGGGTGCGGCGGTAATGGCCATATTTAAGAAGTACCTACTGTTGCTGTTTTATACATTTTCTATCATACGTTGTAAAATTTGGGGTGACACGGTGGCTCAGTGGTTAGCACAGCAAGAAGGTCTCTGGTTCGAGTCCCGGCTTGGTCAGTTGTCATTTCTGTGTGGAGTCTGCATGTTCTCCCTGTGTTCACGTGGGTTTACTCCAGGTGCTCCAGTTTCCCTCACAGTCCAAAGACATATGGGATAGGTTAATTGAATAAACTAAAGTGGCCGTAGTGTATGTGTGTGAATGAGTGTGTATGGATGTTTCCCAGCACTGGGTTGCAGCTTGAAGGGCATCCGCTGTGTAAAACATATACAGGATAAGATAAGTGGTGACCCCTGATGAATAAAGGGACTAAGCTGAAGGAAAACGTATGAATGTTCGAAAATGTTTTGTTTTATTCACAACAAAAATAGATCATTTATTTTAGAGTTTTTCCAGTTACAGCCACTTATTTTCCTGTATTTTGGGAGAGGTTGATAAATGTATGTGTTCCAGCTCTAATCTTTCAGCAAGATTTCTCAACATTTGAATGTTATTGAAGTTTTTTAATTAGTTTTTTTTACAGTATATTAAATATGTATATATAAATATAGTGCATATATCATTTATTCAATTTGTTCCAACAATAGATTGTCATATGGTACCAGGGAGTAGAATGTGAATGTAGATACAGCTGATGAAATATTATAAAATAAGTCTCTGAGTAATGATGTCCCGTCTGTGATTTTTATGCTCGGCCTTGTCCTCATGAAAATCCTCCTCAGTGTTTTTGCAAGAATTACAGCATAACAATGAAAACTCTGCTTTCCTCCCACAAAAATGTGATTTACGACATGTTCCAGCCTCAACATTTTGTGATGCTCCTGGAACAGGAGAGAATGTTGTGTAAGTCTTGTTGTTTGTGAATGTGTACAGTATATGTTGTTTAGGGGTGATGCTCATTAGATGCAGTGTGTTTGGGTGAAGACGTTATGAGCCACATTTTGTTGTCTACATATTGAAAAGATCCTGGTGTCATACTGTATTGGTTTGTGTCAGGACGGTGGCGAGATTTATGCAGTGTTAGCAGAGCGAGTGACAGTGTTCTTATGTTGACTGCTGAAGTGTGAATATGGTTCTGTATTATCATCTACATACGCGCTTTCACGGCGGCGTTCGCACCGTACTGAAGTGAAAGGTGCTGATTTGCAATACTGATGTAATTAAAATTCATTTCTTATTATTGTTATTATAATTTATTTGCTGTATTATCTGCAGAATGTCCAGGCTGTGAGGTTTACCAAACAGTGAAAGCGAATGTTTTATTCCCCACACAAAAATATTTAGTTTAGTTATAAAACAATTGGGATAGTGTAGAAAGTGCAGGAATTACTTTTCTATTTTTTCATTTTATTTATTTATTTATTTTATGCTTGATTGTGACATTATATGGATTAGAGAAGCCTGGATATTCTACGCTCAAACTTTAATTTAGTTTAATAATTTTCACTATTAATAAACCATTAACTAAGACCTTTAGCCCAATAGACTGCACTACCTGACGCATGTGTTGTCACCTGTCCAAGTTTTAGGGACAACAAAAGATAACTTGACTTTTATTTGATTATTTGGTATCATAAGTGGCTTATATGAAAGGCAAAGGCCTCTAGATTAAGCTTATTTCACCAAAAAAAAAAAAAAAAAAACATGATCATAATTTGATTTTTAATTATTTAATTACGACAGTAAGGTCTGACTTTGCTTAGACAAACGTCTTGTCACTGAACAGAGATAATGTACAGTATAAAAATATAAAGTCATGGTGCAGTCAAAAAAGAATTAATATTGTGTATGACTCCCATGAGCCTGGACGACTGCATCCATACATCTCTGCAATGACTCAAATAACTTATTAATAAAGTCATCTGGAATGGCGAAGAAAGCGTTCTTGCAGGACTCCCAGAGTTCAAGTTTTGTTGGATTCATCTTCAATGCCTCCTCCTTCATCTTACCCCAGACATGCTCAATAATAGTCATGTCTGGTGACTGGGCTGGCCAATCCTGGAACACTGTGTTCATCTTTGCTTTTAGCAACTTTGATGTGAAGGCTGAAGTATGAGGAGTGCTATCCTGCTGAAGAATTTGTCCTCTCATGTGGTTTGTAATGTAATGGGCAGCACAAATGTCTTGATACATCAGGCTGTTGATCTTGCCATCCACTCTGCAGATCTCTCACCCCCCATACTGAATGATTTCTGTAAGAATATTGGGTCCATGTTGGTTCTGATAGATCCTCTGCAGTATTTGTGATGATTGGGATGCAGTTCAACAGATGATTTATCTGAAAAATCTACCTTCTGCCACTTTTCCAAATGATTAGCTAGAAGTCAAGTTATTTTTTGCTCTTACAACTGGAATCAACAGCAAGACTTTTGTCAGGTAGTGTAATTTGTTCTAGTTCCAATTTTCTGCTTGTAAACAATTAGTTAGGTAGTTGTTGAATATAGATATTAAAAGAATTCTAATCTGAAGCTGAAAATATTGAAATAATGAAATGGCAGCCTTGAGTCCTGATCGAAACCTGGTTGAAAATCACTCGTGACAACGTTATGGTTAAGAAACACTACAGTTAGTTAACTATGAAAGACACTGAAGAAGATCAGAGCAGAGAGAGAGAGACTAGTTTCTGTGAGTCTAGTGTTTGTGTGAGACTAGTGATGTCTATGAGAGACTAGTTACGCCTATGTCCTGAAGTCATTTAAAATTTCACTCATTTTTTATGACTGCTGAAACCTTCCGAAATTTAGTTGTAATCTAGTTGCTACAATCATCGATGTTGTCTAATTCCGATCACTGTGTTTTCCACAAAATATGAAGATTAAACTATTTTTATCTTTCTGTATGACTGTCTAGATGTCAGTCTACGGCCCTAAAACATTTTCATTTCTGAAAAAACTGCTCTATTAATTAGTACATTTTGTTCACATCAAGATTTTCAACTTGTTTTGGTTGAGTGCCTCGCTTCACTTCTGCTCATTTGTGCTCTGTGGTGAAAAGTGATTTCATTAAGACTATATCTGATCCTTGCTTAACTGACAGTGCTAAAGGAAAGGCAGAGCATCTAATGAGATTCAGACACACACACGCACACACACACACACTGTATAATTAGAGTGGTTGTTGGCCTCTGTGGTTCAGTGAACAGACTGATGGTTGAGTGGGAGGAGAGGAGGAGACTTGCCTCAGTCATACACACATACAACACACTCACACAACACACACACATACTGTACAGAGATACACAAACACACAGTGCACAAAACACATAACACACACATGCAGTACTGAAAAGAAATATACAAACAGCACACAAAACACTTAAACACACCACACACATACAGAATGTACACATACACACAACATACCCACATTGACACAGAGATGCACAGATATGCATGCTGTAAATGACATGCACAACAAAGACACAAACAGCATGAACACACTTGCACAACACAGACACACAACAGACAGACACACACACACATACAAACAGCACACAAAACACATAAACACAGCGCACAAACACAGAATGTACGTATACACACAACACACCCACATACCTTAGAGAGATACACAGATATGCATACAGTACATGACACACATGCACAAAAGACACAAACAGCATGTACACACTTACAACACAGACACGCACAGAATCCACACAACACACACACACACAGCACAGACAAACGCACACTTAACACACATGTACACTAAGCACATGCAACACACACAAAAATCACACTTCACAGAGTCACACTACACACACACAGCACAGACAAATGCACAAACAAGTGATGCATAGACAACACAGACACACACACAATTGCAAACAGCACACACAAATACAGAATGTACATATATTGTACAGAGATAAACAGATATGCATACAGTACATGACACAAATGCACAGACACACACAGCACACACACACACACACACAAAATACACATATGCAAACAGCACACACAGACATGCACACACACCACACAGGTGCACCTATACAAGCATAAATGATGTGGTCTCTCAGAAACATGGCACTGCACCTCCATCATTTCCATCTCTCCCCGACTCTTTTCCTCCTCCTTCACCTTTTTCAGACCTGTTTCTGCTCTGTTCTTTCTGCCCACACAGATGTCATGTTCTTCAGTGTGTGTTTCTCGATGAACTCTGTACTGTGAGGCCGAACACACACTCTTGTTCTGGAGCAAACATCCGTCAGCCCTGCTCCTGCTTTTGTTAACACACATGCTAATGCAAAACAGGCCAAGCTGTTCCTGTCAGCCCAAATGATGCAGACAGAGCAAGTCCATCACACACATACAAACATGCACGTGCACGCACACACACATACTTGTATATACTTGTAAGTATTTTATATTGTAAAAATGCTTATTACAGGCTACAAATTCAAGGCCAGGAAAGTACTTAAAGTACTTAGGGGTGTAACCCCTGACTGTTTCTCAATTCCAAGAACGCAGAGAACATCCCCTGTGTCCTGGCCAAATTCTGTCCTTAACCATCATGGCCTCCCAATCATCCCCATCCACTCAATTGGCTGTATAACTATCTCTCCTCCATCTATAGCTGGTGTGGGGTGAGCGCACTGGCGAGTGGACTCTGCACACCGGTGATAGTGTGGACAGTCCCCCCCACTCCCCCTCATGATTGTGAGGCTGTTTGGGTGTATGGCCATACAATAAATGCGCTATACAAATACACATTACATTAAAAGCAAACATAGGTCCTTGAAAGTGCTTGAGTTTAAAGGGGTGGTCTGCTACTATATCATATTTTAAATTTTAGTTGATGTGTAATGTAGTTGTGTGAACATAAACAACATCTCTGAATGCAAGATGCTCAGTTCAATGCAAAGGGAGATGTTGGCTTTTACAGAGTTAGCTTAGCAAAGCCTACTGCGAAAAAACTTTGGGGACTACAAAAAAAAACATCCGGGCTAGTGAGATCACATGCATTTACCATGCGCACACACCCTGTGCAGCGAAGGAGTGTGGCCAGAGGCGCTGTAATAATATAGCAGAGAAAGCTAAAATGCAATCCAAACGCTGCTATTTTTACAGAGCTTCTTCTCTATATTTGGGCTTCCAAAGGACACGACACAAAGACAGAAGTGTTTACAATTTAATTTTAATTATGTTCCATACATTATAAAAATGTATATAGCTAGCATTTGACAAAGGAGAACTTCCGGAATCTCTCCCAGTTCAGTGCTTGATTTGGCTAAAAACTTCTCAAAGGAGTAGCTCCAACAAGCAGTAGCTGTGGATTGTGGAAGTTTTTCAACTACATGCATGCATTAACAGTATGTTGTAAAACGGGTGTAAACAACAGGAAATGCTGTGTGGCACCGCTAACAATTTAGCTACAAATTCATATTTATCAGTCAAACCGCTATAAACACCCACAATCTTCAGCAGCTCTGCAGTGTTTCTCTATGCATCCGCTTTCCCTGTGTTATACATCTCAGATAATGAACTCGCAAAAGATATGGGAACGTTTCATATTACTTACACATGCTTATTCTGAATATATGTGAAAGTCATGTAATGCGTTGAGTTGGGTAAAAACTATACAGGATAGCTCGTCTAACTCATGTTGTAGCAAAAGCTCACACAGGTCGCATCCCACATCTCGCGCTTCATTCTCCTGTCAACATTGTCACTGTATGTTACAGAAAAATAACTTCATTCGAGCATCAGAGAAAAATAAAAATAAACATTGATCCAGCACACATGCGGTTCTAGTGTTTCATGCGTCTACAAATTGTTCACACACAAACACGCACACGCAAACACACACACACACACACATAAATAAAATAGCGATTCTCTCTTAAAGGAGCCACACCCTATTTTCATTCGTTACAGACACTTGTCAGATTTTATTTTAGAGAGCAGGCATAAGGTTCACCCTTTTCATTTTCTGTCTGACGCTTTACTGATGACGTGGAGCTGATCTGCGAATCACAGCACAAGTACAACACAGTTCTAAGTGGATGAAAACATCCAGCTGAGGGTTAATCTGAAAGTGCACTGCGTTTAAAAGTGTTGATTCTTAAACAAAAGAGGGAAAAAAAGAGTCAATTCAGAGTTGTTTACTTGAATTGTCTTGGTTTCAAATCTTTAGCCTCTTCATGTTGATGTCGACACAAAACATTGTCATATATGAGGTGCCTTCTCTGGTTAATTCTTTATAGATGTAGCCACATATTGTGTCTAAAACCGTGTGAAAAATGTTATGTGACATTTCTTTTATCAATTTTAATGCATTCTCGTGACATGCATCTGAACATAGTTGACCAATTACAACAGACTCGGTCATCTGACCAATCACCGCAGATTAGTGTCACACAAAGGAGGGGTTTGGAAAAAATGAATTGCTAAACAAATCATATTGGAGTTGTTGAGATTTAAATATTTTTAGGTAAAAATAAATGCTTATTAGAAGACAATAAAAGTGGTTTTTGACTTTTCAGCCAAATCAATGTGTTATTAGAGACCCCCAAAACCAAAATACGACCTGTTATAATTCATAAAAGGGACTCTTTAAATTGTGCAAGCTCATTATATTTCAATGGATTCTGACTGTCTGTCTGTGTTTCGTCATTTTACAACTAAGAAAAAATGGTCTGAAAGTGATCTCAACAATATTGTTTTTCTACTGTATGTCTTCTTCATTGTGGTGGTGTGAACTCTGCTACTGTTTTATAATCAGAACAATTTTTAGAACTCTTTCTAGAACTAGAACTCAATCTTGATCGTTATTTTGTTTTTGTGTGTAGCTTTCATGCTTGTTGTGAATGATCCAACCCCTAAAACAAACCCTCACAAGAACTGTGTGGCCAAATTTGAATGTCAAAAACCCTGTTAAGTGATCTTTAAATGATTTGAATTATGAGGACACAGGACATGTCCCCATAAGCCACCTTAATAGCATACAACTAGGTCATGCCCATCTCATTATACAATTTTGTGTCATTTTAATCTACATAAACCAGTACACGCACTAGTATAATACAATGCATCAGTATAAATACCTTTATGGGATTTACTTCCTGTAGGCATAATGATTTTTATACAGTACAGACTATATATTTTGTCCCCCTACCCCAACATCACAAAAAAAAAAACATTCTGCATTTTTACATTTTTAAAATACTTAATTCTGTGTGGTTTATAGGCTTTTTCCTTTATTATAGTTAGTCCCTACTTTTATTATATTATAGTGCCCACAACGTTATGAATGCAAGGTACATGCACAAACACACACACAGTCTCTCTGGAAAAGAGCAGGTCAGACGAGGGCTGTAGGATGAAAATAGAAAGGTCTGATAGAGGGAAACAGTGATGGAGAGACTGATGGCTGACCTGGTCAAAAGGAAAGAAGAGTTTAAATGGTGACGCAGAGTAATTTTCTTGGACTCCATGAACAGCATGTAGTAATAATAATAAACAAAGCTCTTATGATAATATTCTGAGTTCTGTATGCTTTTTCACATTCAATCCTTTTTATTTTGTCTTTCGTGATTTTATATGTCTGTATCATTCAGAGACATTCAATGCATTTTTTTATGTTTACTTTTAACTAATTGTAAGTTTTGACTTACATTATTTTTAAAATATTATTGTTTTTAAATATTGCCATAAAACTACAGTAAAATGTTTTGTTTGCAAAATAGGTTTAAAAGAATCAAATATTTTAAAATATTTGTAAGTGTTGGTTAATTGTACAAATGGTGTCTTCCAATTTCACAAATTATATCTAAATCTTATTTTATTTTTTAAAATAAGTAAATGTTTATAGGACAAAACGCTCTGGTTACTAAAGTAACCCTCGTTCCCCGAGGGGGGGGAACGGAAATGCTATGTGGAAAAATTCCACTATGGGGGGATTTCGTTCAGAAAGCCAATCATCTGAAAGAGTATGTAAACGGGCCAATGAAATGCCAATGAGTTGGCAGCTTCAGCTTGCGCAGCTGATGCTCGTTGCAATCAATTTGGCAATAAAAGCACAGCGATAGCAGAGCTGAGCATCCTTTTTGAGCTGAAGAGACTTTCGCCCCAGCAGCTAAGGGGCATTCATTGTGGCGACGGAACATAGCATTTCCGTTCCCCCCCCTCGGGGAACGAGGGTTACTTTAGTAACCAGAGCGTTCCCCTTCGGGAGGGGAACTTCAATGCTATGTGGAAAAATTCCACTATGGGGAAATGTATGGAAAACGCCACAATGAATGGACCTTACCTTGCCCCCGATGAGAGGTTAGTCAGGCTGAGTAGAGCGTGAGCGCACCTGCATCACCGGAGGCGCGGTCTTCCAACGTGTTCCCTGGCCCTTACTTATCCCACTTCAACAGAAGATTTACGGATTTAGATATATTTTTCGGGAGTCGCAAGACATCTAGTAATTTCTAGGAATTGATACGACAGTACGTTGGGAAAGCGTGCAGTCCCGATAGGGAGGATGCTGCGGAGGCCACCTGCTGCCCGAGTGGGGAGACTGGTGGCAAGAAAACATAAGGACTAGCCCTGAAAAGGGGAGTACGCATATGAATATAAGATGGTTAGCTGTGAGGGAAGACACGGGTCCTGCCTGAGAAGGGGGACAGCATCGTGGTTAAATATGCATATGGGATCACCAGCGGGGATCGCACATAGCGGGCACCTATACCCAGAACGCGGGCTGACCAGCGGGCAGACCTACAACGTAACGGGCCAGCGTCTGACTCCTCCGCTGAGTCAGATGCTGGGGGCCTCGGAGGAATCTCTGCAGGGCTCACCTAAGCGGGGAACTTTACTGACAGAGTAAAAAAGGCGCACGTACCTCCGTGTTAAGGAGAATGGCGCAGCAAGCGTGTCACAACACCTCACCGAGTGTTTCCCCCAATCACCAAAGGTTACCTAATACCCTTGAGGAAACCGGCTCCACTCGCAGATTGTAGAATCTTGCAAATGTGTTAGGTGTCGCCCAGCCCGCAGCTCTACAGATGTCTGTTAGAGAGGCGCCGCGTGCACACGCCCAAGAGGAAGCAATACTCCTTGTGGAGTGCGCTCGCACCCCTGGGGGACACGGCTCGCCCTGGCTTTGGTAAGCGAGGGAGATGGCATCCACTATCCAGTGGGCCAACCTCTGTTTTGTTATACGGCACTTCCCTTCTGCCGACCACCATAACAGACGAAGAGCTGCTCAGATGATCTAAAGCTCTGAGTGCGTTCCACGTAAATTCGCAAAGCGCGAACTGGGTCTGCCTCCTCCGTGGGCAGCGCTTGCAGGCTCACTACCTGATCTTTAAACGGTGTGGTAGGAACCTTGGGCACATAGCCGGGCCGGGGTCTCAGGACAACGTGAGAGTTAGCCGGTCCGAATTCCAGGCACGAGTCACTGACCGAAAATGCCTCCAGGTCCCCGACCCTCTTGATCGATGCCAACGCGACCAGCAGAGCTGTCTTCAGGGACAGAAATCTTAAAGATACTGATTCGAGTGGTTCGAATAGATCTCCACGCAAACACGTGAGAACAAGGGCGAGATCCCAAGAGGGCATGAGAGGGGGGCGGGGTGGATTTAATCGCCTAGCACCTCTGAGGAACCGGATGATGAGGTTATGCCTTCCCACGGAGCCGCCATCTATCACATCATGATGAGCGGAGATAGCGGCCACGTAAACTTTCAGTGTGGAGGGCGACAGCCTGCTCTCCAGCTTCTCCTGAAGAAAAGAAAGCACAACGCTGATCTGGCAGTTTCGGGGGTCTTCTCTGCGAGAGACGCACCACTCAGTGAATAGACTCCACTTCAGGGCGTAGGCGCGCCTCGTAGAGGGGGCTCTAGCCTGAATGATGGTATTAACCACCGAAGCCGGTAGGTTACCTAAGTCTTCCTCGCGTCTAAGGACCACACGTGGAGATTCCAAAGATCTGGGCGAGGGTGCCAGATGGTGCCCTGTCCCTGAGAGAGTAGGTCCTCTCTCAAAGGGATCTGCCAGGGGGGGGCCGTCGCGAGGAGGGAGAGTTCTGATATCCAGGTCCGGTTGGGCCAGAGAGGCGCAACTAGCAAGACCTGCTCCTCGTCCTCCCTGACCTTGCACAGTAACTGCGCGAGCAGGCTCACTGGGGGAAACGCATACTTGCGCATGCCCCGAGGCCAGCTGTGGGCCAGTGCATCCGTGCCGAGGGAGCCCTCGGTCAGGGAAAAAAACAACTGGCAATGAGCGTTCTCGGAGGAAGCAAACAGATCGATCTGGGCCTCCCCGAAGTTTGCCCATATCAGCTGGACCGTCTCGGGGTGGAGTCTCCATTCTCCTGGACGTAGAGGCTGCCGTGAGAGTGCATCGGCTGCACGGTTGAGCTCGCCTGGAATGTGAATGGCGCGCAGCGATTTCAGCCGCGGATGACTCCAGAGGAGCAGACGGCGGGCGAGCTGAGACATGCGGCGAGAGCGGATACCCCCCATACAGTTGATATACGCTACCGCCGCCGTGCTGTCCGTCCTGACCAGCACGTGTTGGCGCTCCAGCACCGGAGAAAAACGGCGGAGAGCAAAAAACACTGCCAGCAGCTCTAGGCGATTGATGTGCCAATGCAGCTGGATACCTACCCACAGGCCATCTACTGCATGCCCGCAACACACGGCCCCCCAGCCCGTGCTGGAGGCATCTGTTGAGACAACAACATGCCTGGACGCCTGTCCCAGAGGCACATCGGCCTGTAGAAACGAGGGGTCGTTCCAAGGGCTGAGGGCGCGGCGACACAGCGCAGTGACAGTCACCCGGTGTGTGCCCGCGTGCCATGCGTGTCTGGGGACTCGATCGTGAAGCCAGTGCTGAAGTGGTCTCATATAGAGTAATCCGAGCGGCGTGACGGCGGCTGCGGATGCCATATGCCCCAGGAGCCTCTGAAAAGATTTCAGGAGGACCACTATTTTGCTGTCGAACTCTCTCAGACAGTTCAGCATTAGCCGAGCGCGCTCCCCGGAGAGGCGCGCTGTCATGGTGACCGAGTCCAGCTCCAACCCGAGAAAAGAGATCCTCTGCATGGGGGTGAGTTTGCTCTTTTCTCGGTTGACCTGAAACCCCAATAGGTCGAGGTGCCGGAGCACCTTGTCCCTGTGCATAATCAACTGCTCCCCCGAGTGAGTTAAAAATCAGCCAGTCGTCAAGATAGTTGAGTATGCGGATGCCCGCAAGCCGCAGGGGCTCTAGGGCACCCTCCGCGAGCTTGGTGAAGACCCGCGGAGACAAGGAGAGCCCGAAGGGGAGGACCTTGTACTGCCAAGCTCGATCCTCGAACGCAAACCGCAGAAACTGACGGTGACGTGGAAGAATGGAGACAGGAAAGTACGCGTCCTTCAGGTCTATTGCTGCAAACCAATCCTGAGGACGAACGCACCGGAGGATGCGCCTCTGCGTGAGCATCTTGAACGGGAGTCTCTGAAGACAGCGGTTCAAAACGTGCAGATCTAGGATTGGCCATGACCCACGGCTCTTTTTAGGCACGATGAAGTACGGGCTGTAAAACCCGCTCTCCATCTCGGCTGGAGGGGCCGGCTCTATTGCATCCTTCGCCAGGAGGACAGCAATCTCCTCTCGCAAGACAGGGGCGGACAGGGGGCTGACCCTGGTAAAATACACACCCGTGAACTTGGGAGGCCGTTTCGCGAACTGAATCACATAGCCGAGTCTGATTGTGCGTATGAGCCACCGCGAAGGGCTGGCCCGCGCTAACCAGGCAGGCAACGCCCTCGCTAATGGTCCCATCGCAACAATCAATGACGTACCTGCAGTGGGGCAGCGCGGAGTGGGAGTGCTGATCCGGGAAGCGCTGGGGTCCCGCGGAAGAGCTGGAGGCGAGAGATTCACTCTCAGCTCGCTCCCATTCTCCGGGAGGGGGGCTGGAGGAGTGGGAGAAAGGAGACCGTCCTCCCACCGCTCGTGAGCCGCTGGCGAGATGCACCGACTCTGCGAGCCAGAAGGCATAGCGTCCCGGACTGGCAGAGTTCGAGCTGTCACATCCGAGGAAGCGGAAAAAGTGCTCTTTCACTGAGCCCGGCCCTCCACCGGGGAAAGAGCAACTTCCCTCTTCTCCAGATGACCCGTCTCAGGGACGCTTCGTGATCCGTTTACCGGACTTAACGGCGCCCTGGACGGGGCGGGCGGCCCACTTACGAGGTGCTCAACGCTGCTGCTTCGCCGGAGGCGCAGACAGGGCGGGGCAGCACTCGCAGGCAGGTGCCCTCGGCGAGGAGCCGCAGATGTGGAAAGCTCGGTGGGCCGAGCGGTCATACATACCCGCCGATAGGAGACCTCATCTGACTGCTCTCTCACCGCCTCGAATTCCTGGGTGAATTCACAGACAGTGTCGCCGAACAGGCCAGCCTGGGATACGGGGGAGACAAGAAAGCAAACTTTGTCGACTCCGCGCATATCTTTTGCCAGGTTTAGCCCAAGGTGGCGCTCCTGGACCACTAATGTGGCCATCGTCCTTCCCAGGGCACACGCAGCAGACTTGAGGTCCGTGGAGCTCAGTCGGGTGCGGTGCGGGGCTGGTAACCAGCCTGGGTCGGAACCACCCTCATGCAGCTGGGTCAGCGCGTGCGCACATACCCAAGCGTGCAGGGTGGAGGCAACCTGGCCCGCGGCTGTGAGGGCTCTGGCTCCGTGGAGGCAGAAAAACCGACACGCCTTGGATGAGAGACAAGGCAGACTTCAGCAGAAAGAGGCACCACGCGGGCCCGCCATGGCACTCTCAATCTGGGAAATCAACTCGTACTCCCTGGCTGCTCCACCATAAGGGGTGGTGAGGGCGGAGGCGCACGCAGATCGGGCAGAGAAAGATGCCCTCTAAAACTGCGTGAGCCCACTGCGCACGTCCGGGAAGAAAGGGATGGGAGGCCTTAATCCTCCACATACACCCATCTAGTCGGTCCGACCGCGGGGCTGGGGGATAAACCATCTCCAGGCCCACGGCCGAAACAGCCCAGGAAAGCGCGATTATCATGTCTGTTTCTAGATCCGACGCCGCGCTCGCCACCCCGGAGGGAGGGAGCGGGTTCGCATCCTTCATCAGACAAGGATAACCCATCCTCCGATGCAGCGGTGGACGTCTGAGCCTCGGTGTCATCAAGTGAGAGGGCGGCCATCCGAGGATGGAGCGCTTCTCTCACTCAAGCTTGGATGGAGCGCGTGGAGGAGCGAGAGGTCCACAGGCCCGAGGGCGGCGGATTTACTCCCACTGTAACCCTCAGATCTGCCCGAGTGCCCACCGCGGAGCGGGGGACAACTGGGGTGGTTGGCCCTTTTGCAAGAGCGAGCCGCGATCTTAACTGCGCAACAGACACGCCACCGCAGTGATGGCATGCACTGTCCGCGAGCACCGCATTAGCATGCTGGACCCCCAGACATGAAACGCAGTGCTCGTGCCCATCATCCGGGGACAGGAAACCACCGCATCCAGAAACGCACAGTCGGAGCGCCGTCTTGAAAAAGACGTGCTGCACGACCGTGTTGCTCTTTTAGGGTCGCAACAATACAAACCGCTCTGGAGGACCGGACCCAAAGAACGCCAGGCAAGGGAGGACCCAGCTCGACCGTCTGCCGCTGCGTGTCACACACTCTGGACCGGGAGACCGCTCTCGTTCCCTCTCTCTGTGTAATACAGCTGGAGGAACCCTCATGACTCTCTCAGAAGCTTCGTGAAAGACTCTGAAGCGAAAATGGATGCTCAGCTCTGCTATCGCTGTGCTTTTATTGCCAAATTGATTGCAACGAGCATCAGCTGCGCAAGCTGAAGCTGCCAACTCATTGGCATTTCATTGGCCCGTTTACATACTCTTTCAGATGATTGGCTTTCTGAACGAAATCCCCCCATAGTGGAATTTTTCCACATAGCATTGAAGTTCCCCTCCCGAAGGGGAACTATATTTGTTTATATTTGCTTATTATTCACCTTTATTTTATTTCATTTTTAAGTATGTTTTTTTATAAAATAAAGTTTTAGCAAGTCGAGAGTTTGTGTTCAAATCCTTTTTATTTTATTTTATTTTATTTTATTTTATTTTATTTTATTTTATT
>CAIGQQ010038783.1:3156220-3185163 GCA_903798035.1 Danio albolineatus | reverse complement strand
CACACACACACACACACACACACACACACACACACACACACACACACGAGTTTATCTACTGTCTCTCTCTGTCTCTCTCTCTCTCCCTCTCTCTCGTGCGTGTAAGCATGTATGTGTGTGTGTGTGTGTGTGCGTGCATGTGCGTACATATGTGCCTTTATGCATGTTAGACAGATGGTTTACTGCCACTCTTGTGACTAACAGACAGACACACACACACACAACTCTGCTGACTGATGTCATCCACTTTTATCTCTGCTTGCTGCACCTCACCCCATTATGCTTGGACTCCTTTACACCTCGCAAAGTGCTAATTTATAATACAGAGAAAATACGGAGGCGTTTTTAAAGTGTTGTAGTTTACACAGTCTCTAGAATCTGGCCCTATTGTACATTTATGCATAAATGAGGTCTTACATTAGATACATTTTTTTTCATAACCATAGATTTATACCTGACTAGGCATTGGTATGAAAACACAAATCTCACTTCTTTATATTTACAGTATTTTACAATTGTTTTAATCTTGACATGTCAAATGTGGCAACATGTGAGTTAGGAAATAACATCAAGGTTGATGCTTTAAATCAAGTCGAACGTTGCATCAAATATCTATTTTGCTACAAGATGGCCATGCCCACCTCCATGCGCCAACTCTCACTATTTGTCAAGATGCAATGTGATTGACAGATTTGCGCAAATCTCTCCGTGTTTGGATGGTGCATAAAGTAATCACTCAACAATAACCTGGGTTAATGCAGAAATTCAGCCAGGCTCAGCATCAGGATGGCATATGTCTGGGGTGCACTGTAATTACATGAAGAGGACGCCACTTGATCTGTTGTTTGATTTGGTCCATCTTTTATTTATTCACTTATTTATTGTTAAATATTTATTATAACCTGCCGTGTCTGATACACATTCACTAATTATTCAGTAGGGGTAAAATCTTTCTGTGCTACCTGCCAGCGAATATTCGTTTATTTGTTGGTTAATAAAATCTGATTTACTAAATACAGAATTTAAATTTAATGTATTAATATCTAAATCATAGATCTCAAACTCGATTCCTGGAGAGCCGCTGCTCTGCACAGTTTTGCTCCAACCCTATTCAAACACAGCTGTTCTAAATAATCCAGTGTTTGAAAGAGTCTCGAACACTCTGATTAGTTGGATCAGCTGTGATTGATTAGGGTTGAAGCAAGACTGTGCAGAGCTGTGGCCCTCCAGGAATCGAGTTTGAGACCTATGATTACAACCTTGAAAATGTGCTACATTCCATTGCTCTTTCGTGTAGTTTTTCATTTGCATGCTGAAGCCATGATCCATCTCAGATTATATACCTGACAGCATGGCATTTATCCAATAATATGTTACATGTTATATTAACAAACATTTTAAATGTTATTGCCAGAGTTCATACTGGTGCTGGAAATCCTTGATGTGCTTGAATTTTTATATAGTATTTTCAAGGTGTAAAATGTGCTTCGATTATGGATAAAGTGCTTGAAAATGTAATTGTTGTTTGCATAATGATGTATCATACTTAATAGGTAATAATATTTTAAATTAATTAATAAAGAAAGTAAATTACTGTAATTAAATGTTGGGCTTGGGGCGAACATGCCATCACAGATTTTCCTTAGAATACTATACTATACTATACTATACTATACTATACTATACTATACTATACTATACTATACTATACGATACGATACTATACGATACTATACGATACTATAGAATAGCAAAAAGCATCTGATGTAATGTAATGAAGTATGCATATGTATGTAAATATGTAAGTTTACACACTTGTGAAGTGCTAGAAAAGTTTGAAAAATGCAGCTAAAAAGTGCTTGAAAAGTGCTTAAAACTAACTTTAGAAAAAGTGTAAGAACAATGCATTACATATTTACTAATGTTTATTAAGATAAATGTATTATCATTAAAATAAATCAGTACATGAATATTATACACTTTATACTTTCAAAACCACATGTGGGACACAAGGTTACTCACCCCACTCTAGCTCCGGGTATGTAGTAGACATTAAAAATCTAGAGCTGATTTCCCTACAAAAAGGTATTTATTAGCTGTGTTTTTAAATAATTTATTTATGTAATGGTATTAAAATAAACAGGTAAAAGATATTTTCAGCTCTTTAAAATACAATAAATCAGTGCCTCAGCAGATATTCTGAATCTGATTGGCTGTTGCCATATTCTTTTCTTGTCGTGAATCTCGCCATTAGTTTTTTTTTTTTCAGCTCTGGGTTGAGCTTTGGGCCACTTCAGCCAATAGCAGAACAGCACCTACTGGGGAGATTGCAAGACGAAAAAAAAAAATCCAAGGGGAAAAAAACCTTTACTGCTTGTTCAAACTACGTATTTAAAATGAGTTGAAACAACACAATTTGCACATCTTAATTGTTTGATGTTTAGTCCACTTAAATTTGTAAAAAATTAATTTTAATTAATCTTAATTTTATTTTTCTACCCCTTCCCCTTAACCCTTAAAACAGGTTGTGAAGGGGAAGGGCTTCAAAATTTACCCCTAAGAAATGGGACAGCACTACAACACCTGCACACGTCATCATATGTCATCACAATCTTTTGCTTCATATGAGATTGACGATCACAACTGCTGTAGTTATTCCAGTTGCGTTATTATTTTGATATTTCTCTTCAGGAAATCAACGATAAGTTATCCAGTGAAGGCAACGATATCATGTTATCATTACAATATGGCAATAAGATCGTAACTGTACAGTGCATTTACACAGTGGCCATATTCATGTGTAAACACATGAAAACAGCATTAACATTATAGCTATACATTGTAAAAAGCTCATTCAGCCCCTAGACTTTTCTGACAGGGTATTTGTGTGTCATCGATATTATCATGAATTATAGATAGCTAAATTTAGCGGTTTAAATTTTTTAGCATTTTTTTTAAACCATAATGGTAAAACACCACTGCCGTTATGAATGTATAAAAACATATGCTTGTTTGTCGTAAATATTTGTAATAATGACAGAAATATGCTAATTTGTGTATCTTACTTGTGCATCTCCTCACTGTGTATCGCCATATGCTTTTAAACTTAAGGGAATTGGCACATCCTTGCCCCTTCACGTGAACACGCAAAACAAGGGGTAGGGATAAGGGAAGGGCTGAGGGGTAGAATTGGCATTGGGCCTAACTTAACTTGTGTTGAAACGACATAAATGAGTTGTGTGGAACCCAACATTTTTCAGTGTTGCAAGCCCTCATCTGTTTGTTCAAACAGCCAATGCAGAAAATAAATGTAATTTATCACACATGTCTGCAATATGTATATTGCATATGCTATTATTTTTAACCTTGGTGAGCTTTTTCGAAAACGTAGAAAAATCTTAACAAATGCAAATATACACTTAAAATGATTTGCTGTTTGTTCAAACTACTTATTTAAAATGAGCTCAAACAACACAATTCTTGAGGGTTTATTAGAATAACTTGTTTTATGTCCAATCCACTTTAAAATTTGTAAAAACTAATAAGTCAACTTAATTCCTTCATGTTGTCTTATTGATTTTGCGGAACCATTTTTTACAGTGTATAAAGATGTGATGCCATAAACATCAAATCCATTTTCTAGCTTTTCCTAGAAGAGTTCCTGGAAACATTTCAACTTCTGCCTAACTGATAAAAAAGTGCACTCAAACTCCCAGAAACTGCACAAAGCCAGCTTATCAGATTATAACCTTGCCAGCTTTTGGCTGAATATGGCAGTGCTCAAACTG
Source organism: Danio albolineatus (assembly GCA_903798035.1). Lineage (NCBI taxonomy): Eukaryota > Metazoa > Chordata > Actinopteri > Cypriniformes > Danionidae > Danio > Danio albolineatus. The sequence continues at coordinate 3,181,375 of CAIGQQ010038783.1, read as the reverse complement.
TCTGCACGCGAGCTTTCTGAGGCTGAGACTCGTGGAGTGTGTGTAACCGGGTCTCAAGCTGTTGAAACAGTGTCTCAGATTCAGCAACAACTGTTGGCCAGAAACGCTCGGCACGCTCACTGTATCTCCCTGCAGGTTACAGAGGAGAGCGCAGTGCTTGTAGCTGTCTGATAATAGTGCCCTTCCCATGATCCCAGGCCTGCCAGATTGATTTCAAGCCCCCAGGACTGGCACAATTAAACTCCTTTTTTCTGTTCAATGCAAACACACATCGGAAAAAAGCACGCGTGTGTTACTGCTGCAGGTTCTGGAAAGCAGCCAGACTATTATCTGCTATGTTGTGCTGTTGTTTAAGGTTGTTGATTCTCTCTGGTCGGATGTTAATGTGTGTTCGGTAAGAGAGACACGCAGGTACCTCGGGCCTGTTTAATGAACGATTTTTTTTTTCTGAAGGATGAAGGCAGCTGGAGGTAGTCGAGGCTTGACAGATGGCACGATCGTCAGGAACTGTGCTCACCTCATTTGTCACGGTGTTTTCTCATTCGCTTTTTGGAAAATAATCCTGTTTATAATGTACTGTATCACTGCTGTACTGGAATCGAGACAAGATCTTTAAGCAAAAACAGGCTTTTTCTGATTTGTTCTAAGTTGGCTTTTGCAGGCACACTACTGTTAAAAGCTTGCAGCCAATAACATTTAGTTTCAGAGGAAGTTAACAAGAATAAAGACAATAGTTATAGAAAATACTAGTAGAAATGTACTGTATTATGATTAAATACAGTATTATTTTAATTCATTCATTCGTTTTCTTTTCGGCTTAGTCCCTTTATTTATCTGGGGTCACCACTGTGGAATGAACCGCAAACTTATCCAGTATATGTTTTACGCAGCGAATGCCCTTTCAGCTGCAACCTAGTACTGAGAAACATCCATACACATTCATTCACACACACACACACACACACACACACTACGGCCAATTTAGTTTATTCAATTCACCAAAACCACCGTATGTCATTGACTGTGGGAGAAAACCCAAACAAACACGGGGAGAACATACAAACTCCACTCAAAAATGCCAACTGATCTAGCTGGGACTATTTAATGGAAAGACATTTTTAACCATAGTATTAATAACTAATTTATTATGTCTTTGCCACAATAAGTGTATATAATGTTTTATTTGTTATTAAGATGATACTGTTCATCTTAAAGTGTCATTTAAAGGCTTAACTAGGTTAATCAGGCAAGTTAGATTACTTAAGCAAGTCATTGGACTGCAGTTATTTGTTCTGTTGCCAATGAAAAAAATAATATTGACCTTGAAAATCGTTTTTAAAAATTAAAAACTGGTTTTATTCTAGGCAAGCTAAAAGAAATAAGACTTAAACTTTATCAGTAAGTTACTCAATAAGATTAAAACTTACTCAGATTTCAGAGGAAGGTTAATTATTTATATGCCTTCAACTGTAAATGTAACATTAATGAGAATTTTAAAAAAAATCTTCCCAACCCCCATTTGCATGGTAATGTACTGAGAAATGTAATGTTTTCAGAGAAAGTTGAACAAAACATGATCATAAATTATAATTTTCAATAAGGATGTTAAACAGATACTTTTTAATTGAAATAATCATTAAGGGTCTTGTAATAATACTGTATAAGCTGCAATACACTCAATTACACACACTCTTTCTTATGTATTAACAAATGTTCTGCATCCAATATAGGACACATTATAAATGACATCACATTTGGTTTCAATCTTGCTTCAGGACTGATTTTTATTAATGTATTTAGTTTGAAATACATTTGGTCAAGCTATATCCACCATGTTCTGTCATATGATTCAAACATCAATTGCGTTGCTTCACTGCCATTTAAAGTTCTCTTTTCTTTTTCATTAAAAAACTCAAATTCTCTCCTCTGGCCTTGTTGGTATAGTGTTCATCGTATACACACCTCCCAACGTAGTACTTCAGGTCATCATGGTACTTCTTGTCTACTGTTTAATGTATGCTACTATTCTATACATGCAGTACTGCTCCACTCTACTCACATACAGTTTTTCACCTGTTATATAGTCTGGAAGTATACAGTAAGCCCTCAGGGATCTTTTCGGCACTCATATATATTTCACTGTTGTTTTGTGTAGGTGAGGGCCATGCGTCTGTCATTTGTGGGTGAAATGGGCTGGGAGCTTCACATCCCGAAAGAGTCCTGTCTGCCTGTCTACAATGCTGTCATGGCTGCGGGAGCTAAATATGGCATCTGTAATGCCGGCTACAGGGCCATTGACTCTTTGAGCATTGAGAAAGGTATGGCTTAATCTGATTTTTCAATATCATTTCAGTATTATCAGTTGTTTTCTGACTAAAGCATGCCATGCATTGACAGATTTCATAATTGGTGAATTAATTTCCATAGGAATGTTTACGTTCTCACAATATATTGAGTCTGACTACGAAAAGTTATCAAAAGTATGGCAAGCAGTGTTGTTGTGCTGCACTTATCTATTAGGACACTGGGAGATTGAGGAAAAAAAATAAACATGACCACCATCAGCCAATGAATTTGAAGGGATTCAATTGAAATTCAATTCAAATTAATGTCGCCAGTTTCAATTCTGAAATTCAATTTGAAACTGGTCAGTGGGTGGCGCTGTCGAGCTTTACATTTCATATATCATGCAACATTTCAATCATCAGATATCTGATACTATTGCCAAATATGTGTAAGGACACATTTTAAAGTACTGTATCTTTGCCATTTAAATCTATAGCATTAATCTTAATAATGATCATATTATTTGATCTGTGACAGGTGATAGATGCAGCCATGTTAGTTAGCGCAGCAGTGGAAAGATTACTTTTTGATTTTAATTTAGTAGCTGATCATGTGACACACTGAACTTTTTAATCACATAAGTGTGATCTAGGGGTTGAACAACTTTAGATTTTTTAAAGTTGACTTTTGTTGTTAAAGTCAAATTGACGTCAACTAGTCGCTGGTGATGTCACAATTTGCAATTTACAGTTACAAGTTTGACATCTCATAACACGTTGCAAAAACATTGCAACATTACCAATGGCTAATGTAAGTGCAAAACAAAAGCATTGACAACTACTTATTTTGTTAACAACACAACATTAGCATGTGCTAATTTTAGTAAAAAATAAATGCAGTCAGCTCATTGTGCGTGGGGCATACTACTAAGAATGTAAGAATAACAAATATATTTAGAGCAAAATAATACATACGTTGTCAGCACAAAGAACACCAATTTATAGCAAAATATGTCATAACTTAACACATGAAAGACAAAAGCTATAAACTGACTCGCGGTCAGAGTCCTGCATAGATTTTATCGCTATGACAGTCCGGGCCAAAAAGCTACTCAAAATCCACTTACTTCCCATCTTGGTCAGATGTATCCTCACTGCACATATTCACTGCATTCACCTGGGATCATATTTACACATGCTATGAGGTTTGCCACACCTCTGTGGCTGCGCGTTTCACAGTTTTGTGGTTTATTCACAAAATATGTCAGCAGCTATGATTCTCAGAGGAAAATAGCCAATCACATGACTTTTCCAATTTTGTGTATATACGTTTGGCTAGCATCTGCTCAAGGTATTTGCATGGAGCGATTTATCTGAATGACACCTTTAAAGTTCACTCAAAGTCCATGTTAATCGTTGATGCTGACATAAGAAAAATAACACTTAAATTATTATTTTTTTAAATCTGAGGGTAGTTTCATTCCGTGAACCACCTTCGTGTGTAAAGCTGGCATGTAGTTCAGGTCAAAAACCTTTGCAGCGCAACTGGTCAACGTCAATCAAAAAGCGTCACGGCTGAGCATTTAAGTCAACCAATCAACCCCTAGTGTGATCATATACATCAAAGATTTAACTGAAATCTGGACTGTGTACATCAATAATTTTTCCCCCAAAGCTATAATAGGGCAATTTGCAAAACAAGCATGGCTAAATATGTCCAAAAGACTTTATTTTACTCAGATCTTCATGTGCTGTACTAAAAATGTCTACCCAGGAAAATATTACAGTTTACCAAAATGTTATTATTTGCGCAGATATGCACAGTGTCATCATCTGATGGCTAAAAGTCAAAACTTTACATCACAAATGTAACTACCAGGTAAGCTACTGAGCAAGTTTACCATGTTGGAAAAGCCATATACACAAACAAACTAAAAGATTATGATAAGTCAAGTCATGTGGGAAGTAAATATAATTGATCAAATCTTATTTTACTATCTCTAATATTGATTTCAGTTGAAATCTTCAGCAAATTATACATATTTTGTACTTATAAGCAGGGCTTGACATTAACACGTGCCAAATGCGGGTAGATTTCAACTGTGGCGGGTTAGACAGCTGCTCCCACTAGCCACTTTGGCTGTTTGAAAATAATTTTTAAATAGTAAATCTGTTTTCTTAAAAGCAGGGTTCGACAATAAAAATGGTACAATATTCATGCAAATGGGATCATAGAATAGAGAAGCAACATGACTGACAAAACTAATTGTGTTCGAGTAAGCATAAGAAAGCAGGTGAATACCGAATGCGAGGATGATCACTGCGGCTGTTAAAAAGCGAGCACTTGTGCGAAGCAACCATGCCTAGAGGAAACGCAGACTGGACAAAAAGCAACGATCGTGCACTCACAGTCCTACTGCTTTCAAGAGCTCAAGATTTTAAAATATATATATCCTTTTGTAAGCCACAGTGGTTGCTGTTTTCGCTTTAACTATTCTTTGAACAGATTATTAATTGGCCTAACATTAACATTGTGCTTTCATTACCACACATGGTATGTTTTTTTACCTGCTTTCTTTTGCTTACAGTTATTTTTGTTAATATGGTTTAATTATCTTTTATTTTTACAATAATATTGCTTTAATATGAGATTAACTTCCCGTTTATGTGTAGTGAACTGGTGATCTGGGACCTTTAGCCAGGACATGGCTTTTTTAAATGTCTTTTTTTAATTTCATTATTATAATTTTTTATTAATAAAAGTTTGGTGAATAGACCTCATGGTGGTGCAGTGGGTAGCACAATCGCCTCACAGCAAGAAGGTTGCTGGTTCGAGCCTCGGCTGGGTCAGTTGGCATGTGTGGAGTTTGCATGTTCTCCCCATGTTGGCGTGGGTTTCCTCCGGGTGCTCCGGTTTCCCCCACAAGTCCAGAGTCCTGTGCTATAGGTGAATTGGGTAAGCTAAATTGGCCCTAGTGCATTTGTGTGAATGAGTGTGTATAGAGGTTTCCTAGTGATGGGTTGCTGCTGGATGGGCATCCGCTATGTAAAACACATGCTGGATAAGTTGGCGGTTCATTCCGCTGTGGCGACCCCAGATTAATAAAGGGACTAAGCTGAGAAAACAATGAATGAATGAATAAATGAGTTTGGTGAATTAAGTGCACGTATGCAGCTACATTTAGTGTGTTTTGACACATAACTTAAAATTTGTGGCTAAGAAATAATTATATATTTATTTTTCAAACAATTTTAAATAAATGAGGAAGCATATGGACATAACACAAAATCTAAATCAAGTCCATCTAGCATGTCAAGGTCAAATTTAGCATAAAAAATATATTTTCCCAACAACAAAATTGTGGCTAGTAATGTTGGAAATCTACTAGACACAGTGGCTGGTGATCAAAAAAGTTAATGTAAGTTAATGCTTTAGGAGTTCTAGAGGCACATTTTTTCAACAAACCCGAGTAGAGAAATGTGCTTTTAGCGTGTTAGCGCCTGTCAGAATCAGTTGATTTGCTCTGAGGTTCATCTGATATAGAGTGTTTGCTAAAAGTTTTGCTCAGCAGATCTTGATTGATCTTTTAAAGTTCTTCAGAACCTCCTGGAGATACATTTCAATTCAGACTGTAAGCGTAAAGCAGCATTGTGCATCTGTCCAATAGAGCCACATATATAATTCATTCTCAGTGCTTCTTTCAATACAGCTTTAAGCAAAACATCAACCGCAGCAGTTTTTACTCACCAGCACTGGCCGAAATGCACACATGCTGTTTGAGGTCAGGTGGAGATAATAGTTCAGATGTGCTGTGGTTTGGTTGGTGTCTCTGAAGCATTGTGGAATTAAAGGGAAAAGTAGACAGAAAAGGCACAATAAAGACTCATTACTGGAGCTGTACACTTCAGCACTTCCACTGCACTCCTGAGACTCAACTCAGCTTCAGTGTTTGTTCACTATGTAGGTCAGATTGTGTGTGTTTGGGGTTTAAATGCGCTACCTGACTGAATGGCTAAGTACAAAGAAGAATTAAGTCCATTCCTGCATAATGGATAGGAGTTTGTAAGCAGTGGTGTAAAGTAACTAATTACAAATACTCTGAACTACTGTAATTGAGTAGTTTTCCTCAGGAATTGTAATTTACTGAGTAGTTTTAAAAATGTGTACTTTTACTTTGCCTTGAGTATATTTTCAGTGCTGTATCGGTACTTTTACTCCACTACTTTCATTCAACCTGCAGACACTCCTTTATTTCTTTCTTGCCTATGGTCATTGTCTAAAGTAGAAAAATCAGTCCTGTGATTCCTGTCCAATTAAATCATCCATAGAAAGTAAATCACATCATACTGAACAACCTCAAGACATGGGCGCTTTATAAATGCAGCAAAGCTTTTGGAAACAATAAAAATATCCAAGAAGATGTCCAAAATCTTTACACGCAATGATCCAGAGATGTATATACCTGCATGTCACTGAAAATAATGAATGTCGACTGTATGATGACTGAAATCACCAAACAAGCCTTAAACAATCACTAAATGCAACAAATGAAAAATGGAAAGAAGGGCCAAATAAAAAGAAAGGACAGAACAAGGAATGGAAGGAAGGATCGAAGAAATAAATGGAGAAAGGATTCAAGGAAGGACTGAACAAACTAAGGATGAAAGGAAGGAAAGAAGGAACGAACAAAGGACCTAGGACCTGAAGGAAGGAACAAAAATATGAAAGAAAGAATGAGGGAACATATGAAGGAACAAAGAAGGAAGGACCAAACGAATGAACGAAGAATTCAAGGAAGGACTGAACAAACTAAGGAAGGAAGGAACAAACGAATGAATGAATGAATGAACAAAAGGACCTAATGTAGGAAGGAACAAAAATATGAACGAACGAGTGAACGAAAGAAGGTGGGAACAAACGAATGAATAAAGGAAGGAGAGAACAAATAATTGAAGGAATGTTGGAAGGAACGAACAAAAATAGTAAGAATACACCACAAGTTGTTTGTGCAGGGATGTGTAAATGTAACATTCTGTAAACGCATCCACTTTTCTACTGTGTAATACTCACTACTCACTACTCTTGAGTACTTTTGAAATGTCTACTTTTTACTCATGCTTTGAGTAATATTTACTACAGATACTTTTACTCTACTTGCATTACATTTTTGGGCAAGTAATGATACTTTTACTTGAGTATGATTTTTCAGTACTCTTTCCACCACTGTTTGTAAGTAATTATTTGGTAAGTAACAATTCTGTTTTGCTAAGTTAACAAATTAAAAGTGTCCAAAAATGCAATCATATAAAGAAGAATGCATTTTATGATGAATATAGATATATATTTAATTATTGTTGATGTTGACGTTTAAAATGGTGACATTATAAGAGTGTAACAGAAAAGTATACGTTTACTTTATGACTTATAAATGTACTTATAAAATTGTTTTTTAAAAATACATTTAAAAAAAGGTTTTATTAAATAATTAATTAAAATGTATTATATATTCTATATGTACAATGAACTACCAAATCCAGTGATTCACTAAATTAAAGCTATAGGCATGTAGATTTTTTTTTTGTTTGTTTGTTTTGGAAGTCTCTTATGCTCACTAAGGCTGCATTTATTTGATTAAAAGAACAGTAAAATGTTTTTTTGCTAATTTTATTACAATTTAAAATAACTAAATGTTTTATGTATTTAATATGCAGTTTACTCTTTCATAAATTGAAGGTTATTATTGACAATTATTATTAGGAATAGTAATGTCTTTTGATTAATGTAATGCACCCTTGCTGAATAAATGTTTTTTGTGCTTGTTGAAAGTCTCTTCACATTCCAATAGTAATGATCAAAGTAAATGATCTAAGTATATTTATATGTATGTTTATATTCTGGGTAAGGCATAATACCAAAAAAAATTCATCCAATTAAAATTTGTCGGGCCCATAATTCCCATAATTCTGATTAGTAGCCTGTCTGTCAACAAATGTGGATTTGTACTTCTGCGCTGCCATTCACGCAGATCTGCGTGAATGCACTCGTGCCGCATTCACCTGAAGAGAGAGAGCGATTTATAAACAAATGCTGATCCAAATTTTTAAAAAGTCTGTCACAATATTGGAGTTAGTTTTGCACGCTGGAGGAAGGATGACACCATGGCTAAAGTATTACTTTTAGACAGGTAATATTATGTTTTAAAACTATTTTAGTCACACAAAGCTGATGTAGATTTCTGATGTTTTGCTATTGGTTTATATGCACACAAGTGTTGTTCAGCCACTGAAATCTTCTGGCAAATGATTGATGTGACTATTTTCAGGCTCATAAGGGATGTTTTACAGCATCAATAGTGTAGATTTTTATTTAGTTTAACAATAAAACATCAGTAATAAGCGATATGCCGCCTAGCTTGCTTTGCTGATGTGAAGTTGGTTTTTTATTCATGTTGGTTCATTTTTGAACAATGATAGCCTTTGACGCGCTCCTTATATTGCTTACTATGCTACTTTGAATATTCGGTCTGAAATAGCATGTAAGTATGGCTTAGTAATAAGTGTGATTCCTGCACCCTGCTGGCCAACCACTAAGCATGCAGTAGTCGCTTTAGGACAAAGCATGTGAGAGAGTAAGCTACACAACTGAAAACATGCTAGATATAATACAGTTTTTCGTTCAGAATTGAAGTATTATAAAGCTTCTAACTGGCAAATAACATGATCTGGATTGTCTACTGTCATCTTTAAGGTACGCGAAGGGGATTGTGTTTTCAACGAAATTATGCTAACCGGTTAACATTTTGTCATATCATCTACTGCACCTTTGATTTTCAAAAATGAAATCTTACTGACCACAAACCTTTAAAATGTAACATATTATCAAAAACTTTTCTTAAATTGTAGTATTATTTTTGTTTCTAAGTTTACAATTCTATATATTTTTAGCCACTATAAAAACTTTTGTTTTTCAATGATCTTTTAAAATTCGTCATGTTTTTATTTGTCAGGTTACAGACATTGGCATGCTGATCTGCGTCCTGATGACACTCCATTAGAGGCAGGACTTGCGTTCACGTGTAAGCTAAAGACCTCCATTCCTTTCCTGGGACGGACGGCACTGGAGGCCCAAAAGGCAGAGGGTCTTCGCAGACGCATCGTCTGCTTCACGGTTGATAAGTAAGTCACAGAACACTAAAGAAGAGACAACAACACATATAAATAGACATACAGTGTGCAATGCACATATATAATAAATTATATTATATGGTAGATTAACAGGTAGTTTACTGTATATCATGCTGTAAATGCCTCTTTTTTTGAATGTTAAAAAAAATTGTGTCTCTTTAAATGTAAATGAGCTGCTGGTCCTACCCCCTTACCAGAAGAGGCCGGAGCCTTTACAGCTTGTGACTCTTGCTGCGTCCCAATTCGTGTACTTATACTACGCCCTAAAAGTATGTACTTTTTTTTTAAAGAAAAAATATATACTTTTGAGTATGTTAAAGAAGAGTATGCAAGCTTTGGGACATACTACTTCCTCGTTAACAGATTGTTGTGTTGCTTAGCTATGAGCCCTGTCAATCATCCACACATCATCCACATTTCTGTTGTATTTAAATTTCTATCTTATTGGAGAAGCAGCAGCAGGTTAATCTCCCATTTACGAGTCTTTGATGCAGAGAAATCTCCTCAGGTCTTTGAATAATTCTGCATTCAGATGTTAATGTCCAAACACATCTTTATACAAGTTAAGTATTGTTGTTGCACATGAAATATAGCACAGACAATGTAATTAAAATATTTTTCACTGCGCTAGATATTAATTAACAGTCATACAAACGAAGCCTCTCTACTTGACGGTTGGTCTTGTTGGTTGGACGGTTGGTTGGCGCTTCCATCATGTTTGTAGTTTATTTACACTTTTTACCTGCATTTGTAGTTCTAATTGAATTCATGTCCAACGAGCAATGTACTGTGGGAAATATCAGCGGTTAGAGTATGGGCAGTTCTACACTTACAATTTTGACCGGAAATAGTAAACCATCCGGGAACCTTTGACATACTCTTTTCACCATAGTACAATTTGGGACATACTAATTCTATTTTCAAATGCTATTAAGGACAGATAGTATGCGAATTGGGACACAGCATCTTTTTACTTTTGCCTCAACAATCAAAACACCCGCATGCAGTTTAACTCCTGATATACAAGTAGGCATGGGCCGGTATAAGATTCTGATGGTATCACGGTATGACGGTATTGTGTTTACTGCTCTAAAATATATTCATTTTAAATGTCTGGGTAAAAAACAAAACCTTTTTCCCCTTTAAACACAATATATTTTTTTTTTGAGAGGGAAAAGAGAAAGAAAGAAAAATAATAATAATAAAGAACATGAAATAAACTTGAGGGTGAGACATTTAATCAATTACAGTGTATAAATTAAATTAAAGTCATTACAAAAATAAATGGTCCTGTTTGCGTTGTTATTTTCAAATAATGAAATTAAATTTAAATAATGACCAAATTCTTACAAAAAAACTGTTTGTTTGATTTGATGTGTGCTTTAATGTTTGTGTTTAAGACTCTTTTTCTTTATTGCATTTTGAAGCATCTTGAAGGGGGCTGGGCATGTCAGATGCTAAAGAGCATTTGATCGGTCAAGATTTGATGAGAAACTGAAGTAGGAGGTGACATGAGAAAAATCGTTGATCCATTTAGGCGTACTTGACAAAATGCAAGCTTTAGATGTTTATTATGAAGATTTCTTTACAATTTAAAATAGCTACTTTAGATATCTTTGGAAATAATGTCCTAAAAACAAACAAGCAAGCAAAAAAAGCATAACTAAAAAAATCTCACCCATACCTTAGGAACGGTATAGCAGAAAATTTGGACGGTTTTAAAACCTTGACTTTTCCAAACCACGGTATACCTTGAAAACTGTTATCGTCCCATGCCTATATACAAGTATACACACAGAAAGCTCTTTGTTAGACGATATGTCTTATGAGTGTTAAAACACACTGAATTGTCAATCTTAATAAGGTTATGTGTATTGATGTAATATAATAATGTAATATAAAATCAGGAAACAATTGCATGTGTATCAGTATATTTGATCTGTAAAACAGCATGAGTGTATAATTTACTTGTAAAAAAACTAGATGTATACTTGGACATTTTCTCTGGTTTAAAATTCAAAGCACACGGTAGACTAATATGCTGGTCATCACATAGCCTCAGGTATTTGGCAAGTTTTTTGACATTTATTTACCTACCGTCTGGCTTGAAAGTGAATAATTGCAGAAATGCCAAACTAATAGCATAATACATCACCTTGCATTTGACTGAAAAGGTTTTTCAAGGAGAGTTCTGACTTTGTCCAGCACTTTTCATGATTTTCAACACTCAGAGCTTTATTCTGGCCCGCTGTGGACTTTAGTAACTACAATCACATTAATGAAACTTTATAGAAGTCGAATTCACATGATAAAAGATGAAATCAAATAGCCAGATCTGAATGAGGCCTTTCGGATCTGGCATAAATGCAAATGATGTCCAATCTCCATGTTATTTAGGTTTCCTCATTTGGTCAGCACTGATGTGTTGTTTGTTTCTCCTGCAGGAAAGTGCCAATGTTTGGTCTGGAAGCTATTTTCCGCAATGGTGTTCCTGTGGGCCACCTGCGGCGCTCCGAATTTGGATTTGCTATTGACAAGACCATTGGATATGGTTATATTCGCAACCCAGATGGCGGTGTGGTGAGTACCATACTTCAAAAATAGTGAGCTGTTTACGTTGCGTTTTTTTATGGATTATAAAGGTTTCATGTGAATATATGTTTAGTTTCAAGAAATGTCTGCTTCCAGATGGAAACAGGACAAATGGGTTAAGTGGTGTAATATGCATGCCACACCTATACTGTATGTGGAGTTGTAAATAAAGACAGATATGAAATAAAGCAGGATATGAAAAAATCACAGAAGAATATAGTGAGCGTATGTATGAAGTCTGTCTGTGTTCAGCTCACTGATTATAGATGTAAATAGGGCACCATAGTTGATTTAAAAATCTGCTGTAAATGCGTCTCTAGTTGATATAGCATTAGCAGGTTTTATTGTAATATTGCTAATTATATGAGCATTGCCTGCAGAACAAACACATCTCTGTAAACCACTATTGTTATTGTTACTAATTGTTTTGTGCAGGGTTCTTTCTTCTTCTTCTGGTCACGTGATGTCATTAGTTATGTTTCCATCTACCTACTTTTATGTGTATTTTGGATATGCACCTAACAAGCGTCAAGATGCATATCAATTTTGAAAATGTGTATAAAAAGTATATGCGCATAAGTGAGAAGGATATATGTTTTACTTGATAAGATGCACATAGACTATATGGAGTTAGATTTGTTTCTTTATTATTCAATCTAAAATATTTAGTTTTAGGGGAAAAGTAAGTACATAGTAAATAAAAAAAAAGATTGCAAATAAAAAAATGTCAATGATAATAAAATATTTTGAATTGCAAAAAAAAAAAAACGATTGTTCTATTATGCAGTTACCACAGTTTTGATTGCAAACTCATTCATTTTGCTCTCTGCTCTGCTGTCATTTATTGCACATCTAGAATCTTTGCTTGTGAGTTGAAAAGTTTTGCTTGCGAGGTGCGTGTGCACCTGGCCATCATCTACAGACATACATAAAGCCTGCCTTTAATGGTACATCAATGTATATTTTCCAAAGCACATGCCTTGCTTTGCCCTTTACGGCTGTACATTTCTGATGGCCGACAGCTTGTGAATCGAGATTATTCATCAATACACAGCTTTTAATACTAGCAGTCGTTACATTATCAGATGGGCAATGTGGATAGTAATATACAAGTTATACAGTTTAAGTTATCTTACCTCGAAAAGGACCTGTCACTCGCCATTGCTCGCTCTTGTCACTGAAGGGAGTCCCAGTCCAATTGCGCGAAAACGTAAGGGGCATGGCCAACCTGTGACCTCAACCAAGATTGACCAATAGAATAAGGTCTTTCATCCCAGAGGGAAGATACAGCCCACTGAGCTGCAGAGTTTTCAACTCGCAAAACTTTTCAACTCACAAGCAAAGATTTTAAATCTGCAAGAGATCAAACAGAACTGAAAGCAAAATGGATGAGCGCACAATGAAAAATCTGGTGGTAACTGCATAAAATGGCAATAGTTTATTTTTTGCAGTGCAAATGTCGTTTTATCAAGATTTTTTGTTTCATTATTAAATTATTATTATTATTTTAATCTTTTATTTTTTAATTACAATGTACGTAATTTTGGTCAAAAACTTCATATGTTTGTTTGAATAATAAAGACACAAAATTAACTTTAATTTTAATTAACATTAATTTTCAACTCGCAAGAAAAACATTTCAACTCACAAGCAAAGATTTTAGATGTGCAATAAATGACAGCAGAGCAGAGAGCAAAATTAATTTGCAATCAAAATTGTTGTAACTGCATAATAGAACAATCAGGTTTTTTTTTTTCAATTCTAAATATTTTATTGTCATCGACATACGTTTTTTGATTAAACATTTTTTTATTTGCAATCTTTTATTTTTTATTTACTATGTAATAATTTTTTTACCTAAAACTAAATATTTTTGATTGAATAATAAAGAAACAAATCTAACTTCATAAGGCTATGATGGAAATAATTTTACCCTTTTACGTTTGCTAAAAGGGATCATGTAATGTTAAAAATGTGTGTGAATGGACAAACCAGCAGGCTGAGCGTATTGTAAAGTATCTCAAATGTTGTTTTTGTCCTTCTAAAACGCCTTAATCATTTCAGTATTAGTGTTATTATGTTATTAACTATCTCTAGAACACTCAAGAGCATCTGTGCTCCCTGTCTCACACCTTCAAACGCCACCACGTGTTCATTGCATGTTGGCTTACTGCCTTCTTAGATACAAGATGGACTAAAAATATCAAAACAAAACAAAACAGGATACTATTTCTTTAGATTTGGACATAAACAAAATAAAATAAATGGTCAAAAATAGTTGAATGAAACAGTATCGTTTGTATTTTTTTAAAAAAAAATTCTCTTTTTTACAAAATGTGTGTCATAAAAGCTTTTTTTCTTCAGGTTAAGTCTAAAACAGACAGTCCACCCAAAAACGTAAATTCTGTTATTTACTCCCCATCCAGTTGTTCCTTGTTTAAGTTTCTTCTCTCGAAAGCAAAAGCAGATATTTTGATGATTTTTGGAAACTTGTATAACTGACTAATGGATATCAAAGGCTGATTACTGGTTTCCAGCATTCTTTACAATATCTTCTTTTGTTTTCAACCAAAAAAAGAAGCTCATAAGAGCCTTATTCCACCTAAAGGAGAGTAAATGTCGAGTAAATTAGATTTCTTGGATGAAGTATTTTTTTAGGCAGAGCACTACAGTATATGTTTATTATTATTTTTGGTTTAGATCAATACAATAAAGAGGAAAAAAAACAACAAGTGTAAACCAAGCAGCTGTTGGTCAATGCAGCAGATTCACTTGACCACATTGAACCTGCTGAGTAATCAGGGGGGAAAAAACTTTTAAACAGCGATGGAAGCTTTTGAAACACTGCTTCACGAAACATCGGTTCCCAAATAATTGCTTTCTAACCAGTAATTCAAAGCACATTAAGCTGCCGAAGTCCTGTTATTTCAATAAATGTGGTGTTACATCATAAATGTTTTGAAATTGCATTGGTTTGTTGCTAGGTAATGATGATCACTGTGAACCCATGAACCAATGTACTGTATATTTTATGGGTTTTTGTTCACGTAAGATCAGTTCTAAACATCTGTTGGCATATTAATGGCATTTATATCACAAACAATAAGAGCTGCAGTTAATTAGTTTGAAAAACCAAGCTCTGATAAATACAGTACCACAGTTTATATTCATGGTGCAAGCCTGTAGCCAGGGGGGATTTGGGTGATTTGAAAGACCCACCCCTCATCGACAATAGTCTAAAATTTGCGTACGGTGAGAGCTACGACCTTAAAATTAAGATCAATACATGATGCCTGCAAATATCTTTTTCTTTTGTTAAATAATAGTGAAAGATTAGGTGAAAGATGTTTTATGTAATTACCTTAAACATAAAATATGATAGAAGTATAAGGCTTTAACCACAGCCATATCACCCTGCAGCCCGAGGAGATAAATTAATGATAAAAGTCTGAGGCTTTAGCCACAGCCATGTCACCCTGCAGACCAAGACCGGTTACAATGGGGTATTGTGTGTAGAATTTTAAGAAAATAAATGAATTTAATCCATTTTGGAATAAGGTTGAAACATAAAATGTGGAAAAAGTGAAGTGCTAAAAATACTGTCTGGATGCACTGTATATACAGTATATCCCAGAAAAACTTTATATAGCAATGTCTGATTTTTCCAATATCGTGCAGTCCAGTACACACACACATCATGCAGTTTTGAAATGAAGGGTTTCATTATTAAGGGAAGACTAAACAAATTTTTCACACTGGACTATGCAGTATTAACTAAATGAGTGTTTATCAAGATTATCAGGGTTTGTCGGCACCAATAGCCTACACTCTTAAAACAAACGGTTCAATATAGAACCAAAAACGGTTCTATGAAGCGCTTCATATATGGAACCCCAAAAAGGTTCTATATAGAACCATTTTAAGGGTTCATTAAATAGAACCCCAAATGGTTCTTTGAATTCAAGTTAGATGGTTCTATTTAGAACCATTTAAGGGTTCTTTTTATTTATTATTTAATTATTGTTACTTATTAATAAATAAAAAATAAAACCAATCCAGACAATTCAAATTGTTTAAATTTATTCAATTCATTATACAAAATATTTTTTTTAATATTTAAAATTGCACCTCTGCATACTTTGCATTGGACAGCAGATCTACCTTAACAGTTTAATGGCATTCAACACTGTTATTGTAATGACTTCACTTTTATAAGCTTTTTTACTGTTTGAACAAATACAGAGCTTAACTTTCACACATCTCTAAACGGAAGAGAAATATATCACAATGCAGATGGAAACAATACACAAACAATCAAAACATCTATTAAATAACACTACAATTTCAAAAAGTGGATGGTACCTGCATGTATTGGTCATCACAACATCCATTTTTATACATAATTTAATAAGAAACATCACTAAAACATTGCAGAATGATTAGACAAAACACTGCAAACAGCCATTTCACAACCTGTAGCATGTCCATGTCTGTCAGCCTCTCTTATAAGGTAAATAGTTTTGTCCATGGTTGGCACAGTGGCTCACTGGTTAGAACTGTCACCTCACAGCAAGCAGGTCACTGGTTCGAGTCCCGACTGGGCCAGTTGTCATTTCTGTGTGGAGTTTGCAAGTTCTCCCAGTGTTCATGTGGGTTTCCTCTGGGTGCTCCGGTTGACCCCACAGTCCAAAAGCATGTGTACAGTATAGGTGAATTGGCCATAGTGAGTGAATGTGTGTAGATCTACTGTATGAGAGAGTATATGGGTTTCCAAGTGCTGGGTTGTGGCTGGAAAGGGCAGATTAGTTGGTGATTCACTCCTCTGTGGTGCCTCTGATAAATGAGGAAGTAGAAGGATAGCGAGTGAGTGTTGTCCATTGTAATACTGACACTTCAAGCCTTGGTGGAATCAGGAGAGCTGCTGAATCCTGGATGGTGTAGGACCTTTGGATTTCTGTAAAACAATATTTTAATGTTGAGTACTTTTAACCAATTAAATGTCATCAAATAGAATTACAGTTATAATCAATACAATTAAAGTGTGTGTGAGTGTGTGTGTGTGTGTGTTTGGGGCAAATAGTATGTAATATAGGGTGTAGTTACCTTCTGTGGTTTCCGCTGCTGGTCCAATGAGACTGTCATGGAGCACTACCTTCTTTCTGTCCCTTTTTGGGCCATTTCTTTTAAAGATGTTTCTGTGTTCTTCACCAAGTTTTCTATGCAGCATCCTAAATGCAAAAAAAAACATTTTGTTTACTTCATGTGTAAGTTTCCAAATGACATATTTTCAGCAATACAAGTTTCTTAAAGTCATCATGGACGCAAAACTATTTGGCACACAATGTAACAGTGTTTACTCACAAGCTGTGGCACTCCAAGAAGAAGAAACTGCTCCATTAGTTCTGCAAACCTCTCCATAATCTGTACTCTGGAAAAGGGTGTTCATTCGGTTCTTGACTTATGAGTATCTGGTGTCGCATTCCAGGTCCATCACAATCTGAGGTAGGAAGACAGCATTTTAGAGTGTGTAAATATGAATTTATAATACAGAATTAATCTACCTTTGGCATAAAATGTATTGAACTGAACTTGCCCTGTGTTAAGTTCCTCAGAGTACAGTTCACTTCCTTTTCATCCCATTAATTTGTTTCATTTTGCAAGATGATAGATGAGCTCACCACTGAAATCCTTTCATTTTTAAATTTGTTTTGCAGACATTCCAACAAGGTATCCTGTAGGCAAATTTACACTTTCTTTTAAAACATATTTTCTTTGCAGGACTTTTTAATAAGCAATGACCTTAATATTCTCACTGTACAAACAGCAGCAATAAGTAATAGAACATTTTTGTGATAAATATATTATTTCAGTACACAACAACCAAGTCTGACATATGCATGTTATAAAATACAATATTTACCAGATGTCCTTGTTGATGATAATTGTGTCACAATTATGGATGTAACGCATGTCCTTCTTTAAGCTGGGATCCTTCCTCTTCAAAGCTACTTGTGTCCTGCAGCCCAGGTTACAATACAATGTTAAAGTCTTTTATAATATTCATTTCATAATACTTAATACAGTTTGTTTAGAATTAAAAGCAATAATACATACCGAGCACAAGATTTACGATGCAGTTCAGTTTCCAGGCTGTTTGAAGAAAAGAAAGATATACATTAAAATATGAATTTTAAACTTATCTAGCACAATATATACATATATGTAGCCTATATTTAACAAGGTTCAACATTTCACAATACATTTAGCCTGCATGTTTGTATGTCCTTCATAAATAACACCTGATCTATTATCTATAGATTATTAAAATATGTTTTGGCTTTAAAAGGTTTCAATAATACACTTAGCAATCATCACAATAGCGCGTGCATAGACTCGGGCGGGCGGGCGCGTGCATAGACTCGGGCGGGGCACGAGCGCGACATGCTCCCTTGCGGTTTTAATGCAGACTAGCCGGCGTGTACACTACTTTACAGAGTTTAGCCCGAGTTAAACTCGGCTAAACTCACACACGAACAAGCTGGGAGTACTTGTTTGTTCAAGGTTGGAGATAAAAACTGCACGAAAGCGGAAATCGGCTCATAAGAAGTTACCATTAAAAGAGCGTGCACGCGCTTCACGCTGCCTCTCAATGCCCGCCATCGAATAACGCACCTGTTTTATTGTTATTGATATTTTAATTAATACTGACAAACAAATAAAGCGAAACTGTAACTTATTTCGAACAAAAAGCAGAGCAAAGTCAGCTTGACACAGATTTCTGAACCGAAGGCTGTCGACAGAGACCATCAGAAACTTACAAGCACAGTATTAATCCATATTAACGTTACCCCTTATTCAGTCCGTGTCACCATATAACACAAGGAAAGAGAAACATTACCCCGTAATACAAAATATTTCATTATTATAGTTTTAAAAGAGTAATAACGTACCTGAATGATGGAGCTGCAAAAGCTGAGTTCTCCTTTTCAAAAATTAACCGTCACTCTCCAGGCTCGTCACCACCAGTCCACCAATGAATGACGTCACCAGAGGGCTTTTTCATGATTATTAGTTTAAAACAATTTATTAAACCATAACAACACACTGTACAGTCTGAATAAACTGGTTATTTAATTAATTTCACAAAATAATTCGTCAAAAATGTTAAATATTAAGCATATATAAATATTAGTTATATGGTAATGTACAAACCTGCGTGAAACAAAAATCCCATCATACATTGATTTGGTTTTGGACCATAGCAGTCATTTTATTAGGTTTTTACTCAAAAAGCTTTGTCTCTCTGTGTTATAGCTTATTATTATTTATAATCTTTACTATATAATTATGTTATAAATCCCACATTATAGAACCATTTTAATCAAAAAGGTTCTTTGCACTCAAAGGGTTCTAAATAGAACCATTTTTTGGGTAAAAGGTTCTACTGGCCAAGTATAGAACCCTAGGGTTCTATATAGAACCTCAAGGAACCTTTTTTTTTAAGAGTGTAGTGGTTAGTGCGTCGACACATAGCACCGAGGTACTCGCGGCGTCCCTACTCGGTCCTTTGCCGATCCTTCCCCTATCTCTGCTTCCCACACTTTCCTGTCTGTCAATCTCCACTGTCCTATCAATAAAGGTAAAAAACCCAACAAAACATTTATATATAAAAAAAAAAGATTATCAGGGTTTAAAGTGAGCAGAAAGTGTGTGTGTGCGCGCGTGTGCACGTGTGTGTGTGTGTGTGTGTGTGTGTGTGTGTGTGTGTGTGTGTGTGTCTGTGTGTTTAATAATGCATGAATAAAGCGGTGTCTCTGTATTCCCTGTACTTCGCATATGACATGATACAGGGGGATGTGTACTTAATGCTACCTGACAGAGAACTAGATGAGGAGGGACAGATGGGAGGGTGAACGAAGACATCTCTATTCCACAGTGCGGACAGCAGTGTAGTTGAAGAGGGCCGAGAGCTGATCTGATCAGACCTTTACTCTCTCCGCACAGTGCGTTACACACCACCGACCAAAGAGGAGACCATACACATCACTCCACATAATGTCACACCACTCCTATTCAGGGACCACAGACCTGGAGACTTCATGCATAACACTTTTCTTTTTTTCTCTAGTTATATTTTATTTTATTATTTATTATACAATTTCCAGGGCTGTGTGACTCTTTTTCTATGGCCCTGGTTGTTCTGTTTCATGCATTAATACTTAACGGAGAGTTAACAGGCTTTAAAATGACACAAAAGCAGTATAAATTTAGTCTGTAATAGTCATTTTTCAATTATTAAAAATGGTCAAATTTAGTTCTTAAATGATTGTTAAATTATTATTTTTTTATGGAGTCATCAATGGCAATAAAGAACCTTTATTTCTGCAGTGTTCCATTAAGACTCATTAACATTCATAGAATCTGTCCATTGAGCAAATGGTTCTTTCCTTTGGGTTACCGTTTTTAGAGCCATTCTATGAATGGAACCTAAAATCTGGCATTGCAGCAAAATAATAATAATAATAATTTTGTAAATTACTTGTTGAAATGGTTAGATTAAAAAAAACAAGTTCTTTTGTTTACCTGTCAATGATGTATTGAGATTGAGACTACAGCCCAATCCCAATTCTATTTTTGTACCCCTACCCCTTCCCCTTGGCCCTGGAAACAAAGTTTGAAGGGGAAGGGCTTCAAAATTTACCCCTAAGAAATGGGACACCACTACAACACCTGCACTTGGACTGTGCAATAAGGATAAAATAATCATATTGCGATTTCTTGAACAAATATTTGTTTTTTTGAAAAAAAATTGCTATTTCAAACAACCTACACACATTTTAAATGTATTCAGTGCACAAGAAGTGCATAAAAAACATTTCACAATGAAATAACATAGTATTAAGTTTAATAAATAAAACTATAGTAAATTTGTCTTTAAAACAGACAACATAAAATAAATGAAGCTTAATTAACCTCAACTCTAGTTAAAAACAGTATGTACACTAGTAGCACTAACTGCTTGATAAACAAAACTGTAATAAATTGTCTTAAAAAGGCAACATGAAAAAATAAAGATGAACTAACCTCAATTCCAGTCATAGCAATAAAATAAAAACTAACGTGAATCAAAACCACCTATTAGGTTCTCCCGCTCAACTTCGTTGTGCACGGAGTGAGCTCTGAATGGTTAACATCTTTCTCCTGCTCAGATTAGCTGTAATTGCCCGGTGTGTTGCGTCAGCCCTGATTGGTTAACATATTAAAATCATGTGCACAAGAACGTAGACAAAAATCTAAATAAATAATAGATAAAGTTGCAGCCTTTGCGATTTTGAAATTGCATGTGCTTAATTTGCGATTTTATTTTATTTTATTATTATTATTTTATTTTTTATTATTTTTTATTTTTTTATTTTTGCGATTAATTGCACAGCCCTAACCTGCACACGTCATCTTATTTCATCAAGATCTCTTACTTTATATGAGATTGACGGCGGCGACTGCTGCAGTTATTCTAATTGCATTATTTTTTGTTATTTATCTTCAGGAAATCACTGAAGGCATATATCATGTTATCATAACAATACAATGTGGCAATAAGATGGTAACTACTGCGCATTTACACCCTGGCCATATTTATCTAAGTAAACACACAAAAACAAACATTAAAATTATAGCAGACACTGTAAAAATCTCCGAGCCACTAGACTTTTCTGACAGGGTATTTGAGTGTCATCGAGTGACAGAATGTTGTGGGACTGCTGTACAGGAGTTATTATTAGAGATTTTAGATTTAGCGGTTTTTGTTTTAGCTTTTTTTTAAAGCATGATGGTAAAACATGAACGTATTAAAACATATGCTTGTTTGTTGTAAAAATTCATAATAATAACAAAAAAGATCAATTTTAATACTAACTAGTATCTAGCCCTTCCCCTTAGCCCTACGCCTTTAAGCTACAGAGAATTGGTACACCCCTACCCCTTCATGTAAAAGTGCAAAACGAGGGGGACGGGGCTAAGGGGTAGAATAGGGATTGGGCCTACATTTAATGATTCACTGGTTCAGAGTGAATCTATAGTTAATAATGCACTGATTCATGTGATCCAGTCAGGTTAAAAATTAGTTAATGATTCACTGAATCATAGATCTGATAAGAGTGGGTCTCCTGTTTGCAACTGACTGATTTAAATAATCAGGTTAGCAAGCACATGTACTTAACAATTCACAGATTCAGATGATGCATTTAGGTGAATTGATTCATAGATCTCGTAAAATTTGACTGATTCAAATGATCAGATCAGGTCAGTCTCCAGTTAACTGATTCAGAATCAGATGATTCAGTCAGATTCAGAATGAGGATTAGTTAATGATTTAGGCGATCCAATCAGAATGAGTATTGTTTAATGATTTACTGATTTATAAACCTTGTCAGAGGGAGTCTCCAGTTAACAACTTACTCATTCAAATGAGTCTCCAGTTAATGATTGACTGATTCAGAATCAGATGATCCAGTCACAATGAGTTTCCATGAGTGTAAAGATTCACTGATTCATTGATTTGATAAAAGTCTCCAGTTCTCCAGACTGATTCAAATGATCTAGTCAGAGTAAGTCTTCACTTAACGATTGGCTGATTCAGATGACACTTTCAGAGCGAGTCTCCAGTTAATGACTCACCATTTTCTATGAGTCACTATTTTCACAAATCACATTTTTAAAGTTTGCACAGAGACGATAATGCTATTATTTTCAAAAACATACAGCAGTCCATAATGCATGTTGACAGGAGTATGTGGAGATCAAGACATTATTATCATATCAACTGTTGCCCAGAGCTTCTGCATTTATTACACACGTAGCGGTTTTTGCTTTAGTTAGTGCATCCATAACCTGCTCACTCTTAGTAGGCTTCAGTGGACATCTACCAATCTGTCCATTAAGACTGCGATTTGGCCATTTAAAGAGGTCAGGCTAGCTTTCCAGCCACTGCGTCTTGATTTGAACTCAAAGGGTAAAGCCTGCAGCTTCTTCAGATTTAATTAAAAAGAGACGCAGCCCCTGACAGAGAGAAGCAGGAGGGAGAGGCGGCTGAGGAGAGCACAGATCATCTGAATGACACTGAGATCGCTCATGTGGGTTTTAACCCTTCTGTTGAGTAATAAAAAGACACATTGATTTCCAGTTTTTAAAATAGCAGTAAAGATGCACTTAAAAAAAGGAAAACCTCTATACAAAGAGGCTAAAGAAATCAATGTAAGCTACACATTGATGTTTTGCTTTTTTATTTTTCTTGTCATGACTATAAATATAAAGGTACCAATAGAATGTTTTTGTGGCCATAGAAAAACCAATGTTTGTTTCCTGAGGAACCTTTTAGTGAAGAGTTCTTAAAGTCCACTCGAAATCAAACAAGTGTACAATGTTTATCTTGCTAGCACACATTGTCATTCTTTAGGTGAACAATTACTCTGTGCAGGTTAAGTTAAAGGATGACAGATTTTTCATTTTTGGGTGAACTATCACTTTAAGTTGTAATGTATTTTATAATTTAATGTTTGACGAGCTGTGATGAAGTTTTGTTCTTTCAGGTATTGCTTTGGGCTGTTCTACAAATCCTTGTTTTCTGGCTAATTGAATCAAAGACTGTGAACAGTGCTTTTCTAGTTTCATTGGCATTAATGTAGTTTTTTATTTATTTGTTTCTTTATTTTAAGGATATACACATATACAGTCAGAATTATTAGCCCCCCTGTTTTTTCCCCCAAATTTCTGATTGAAGGAGAATAATAATAATATTTGACTAGATATTTTTCAAGACACTTCTATACAGCTTAAAGTGACTTTTAAAGGTTAGGGTAATTAGGCAAGTTATTGTATAACGATGGTTTGTTCTGTAGACTATGGGGAAAAAAATTACCTTAAAGGGGCTAATAATTTTGACCTTAAAATGTTTTTAAAAAAATTAAAAACTGCTTTTATTCTAGCCGAAAATAAAACAAATAAGACTTTCTTCAGAAGAAAAAATATTATCAGACATACTGTTAAACATCATTTGGGAAATATTTGAAAAAAGAAAAATAAAACCAAAGGGGGGCTAATAATTCTGACTTCAGAACAGACATCAACTCTTACTGTAGACATACAAAGGACAATATAAAGGAAAACAAAAAAGAAAAGTGACAACAAAAAACACATCGTAGTCATGAAACACAATCAAAACTAGAAATGTTGTCTTATTTAACAGGTTCAGTTGTTGTTTTTCTTCCATTTATAAATATTCCATTTTTAATTTGAAGTTTTCGTAGTTTCGTTGGATTGTTTAGTTTGATTTAAAGTGAAATTACAAGATTTAAAAAAAAATGAACCCCTTTCGAGACTTTTGTAAGTGGAACCTGATATTTTTGGATATTTGAGCTGTTAAAAGGGCGTCGCGGTGGCGCAGTGGGTAGCACAATCGCATCACAGTAAGAAGGTCACTGGTTCGAACCCTGGCTTAGTCAGTTGGCATTTCTGTGTGGAGTTTGCATGTTCTCCCTGTGTTCATGTGGGTCTCCTCCGGGTGCTCTGGTTTCCCTCACAATCCAAAGACACGCGGTACAGGTGAATTGAATATGCTAAATTGGCCTTAGTGTATGTGTGAATGCAAGAATGTTTAGGTGCTTCCCAGTGTTGGGTTGTGGCTGGAAGGGCATCCGCTGCGTAAAACATATGCTGGATAAGTTGGCGGTTCATTCCATTGTGGCGACCCCTGATTAATAAAGGGACTAAGCCAAAAAGAAAATGAATGAATGAATGAGCTGTCAAACTCTGATATACAGTACCCTGTTATAATGTCCAGATATCTGGACAGATATAAACCAGTAGAACAATTAACATATATGAACCATTAATATACAAAATAACATATTAGAGAGCTCTACCAAGAAAGTGTAATTAATTTAATGTTGTAATTATTTAGTTTATTTAATTTCTATTAACTTGATTGTGAGTAATAGAATGTTTTAATGTAATTTACTTATTTATTTTCGCTTTTATTTGCACATTTGATTCCTGATGTTTTAATTTTTCAGAATAAGTTGTAATATATATATAT
>CAIGQQ010038783.1:3123141-3156120 GCA_903798035.1 Danio albolineatus | reverse complement strand
TTTTGAAGAATATTTCAACCAGTGTTTGAAGCAGTGTATGAATGTTGCTGAATCATCTGGAATGTGTCCACAGGTCAGCCCTGATTTTGTGCGCAGTGGGGATTTCACTCTGGAGCGGATGGGCGTCACATACAAGGCCACAGCCCACCTGAAGTCTCCCTTCGACCCTGAAAACAAGCGCGTGAAGGGCATTTACGGCTCATCACAGGACAAAGCCAGAATGTAACTGATCCAGACTGAGCTTCAGTATAACAGAGGTAAATGTTTACAGGCCTTTATTCAACACATCAGCATCATCAGCATTGCAGGACAAAACAACAACACGCTGACCCTGCTGGCTTTATATTCCGGGACCGTTCACTGTAACGCATCATTGAAGAACAAAATACTAATGTGAATTAATTTTACTACTAGATGCTATAGTGAAACGGTCTAAAAGTTTTTAACATCATCCCGTGCCTTAATGTACAGGAAGAAATCATTCATATTTTCCAGAGAAGAGCATTTTAGAAAGCAACGTCTTAATTTCTTTTTGTACTGCTTTGAATATCTGTGCGTTAAAGATGTTCGTCAGTGATTAACATTTTATATTAAGTTAATGCAATTAAACAACTACAAGAAGTGAAGGTCTGTGATCTTGAGCAAATCATTCCCTCACTCATGTGCTGACTTAGTTTGATATTGATTTGATAACTGGATTTTCCACTATATGCTCGTTTTAGTAATAGCAATATTGTTTTCTTTAGGATGTCTGCTGCTTAACGTCATATGGTGCTTAAATGGAAACTTTAAATGTGCTAAATTAATGAAAAATAAAACTATTGTCATATTGTGAAGTCTGTATCTCATTTCTCTTTTCCTTTTTTATATAGAAGTAATATTTTATTCATCAGGGATATATAAAGTTGATCAGAAGTGACAGTAAAGAGGTTACAAATTTAGTTTATCAAATAATCCTGGCTGAATGTATCACAGCCAGTGTTGGGTAAGTTACTTTAAAAAAGTAATTAATTACTAATTACTAATTACTTAATCAATATAGTATTTAAAATACTTTTCTAATTACTGTGTCTGAAAAGTAACTTAATTACTCAATAAGTAACTTAACTAAATACTTCTTGAAATCCCTATAAACCTTGAGTGGACAAATAATAAAAATTTAACTCTGTAAATAATAAATACTTAGATAAAACATATGAGTCAAACATGAAATAGTTTAGCCTTTTAGTTTTCTGAATCATCTTTATTATATTCTATTTAAAAAAAATCTATAATAATTACATGCATAATAATTTTTAGTATGCAATGTAACCTTCTTAAATATTATTCTGCATATCTATCGATCAGGCAGGATCATGCAATCTTTACAAAAAAAGCATTATTTTTTGCGGTATTAGAATAAAAGCCCGTGCAGAATGACTGGAAGTGGACAAAAGGCTTAAGATTTATACGGCATGTTTTTGAATTGGATTGTGTCTCTCTTGTTAACCTGTGATCCGATCGAGCAAAAGGTGTCTTATTACTCTGTAAACAGAGCAGCATCAGTCATGTTAAATTCGCCGACTACCTCTGTCACATCTGCGTAGTCATCCTAGCCTTTCTCACAGTAATCTTCATAAACCAGCCCATGTAAGGTGCGCGATAGCCTTGAAAAAGCCGCGCGCTACAACACGCAGGCACGCAATGAGGAAAAATGAATTGATTGATACTGTAATGTTCTTGTCTGGGAATATTTTCATTTCGTAAAACAGCCACTCGCTTCAGCTGAGTCCGACATCTTCCGCTTTATGACTAGCAGCAAACTGGCGTGCGGTGCTATCACATGCATCTGCACTACGATGATTTTAAAGCGCCAGAGTTTACTTTTACCTTTAGAACATAAATTAATAAAATTGTGTAAGATTATTCAGCGAGTTTAATTATTTTACAATGTAACGCAGGTACATTATAAGTAACTGTAATTAAAATACCCAAAAATGAACAGTAATTAGCTACTTTACTTTTTCAGTGTAAAAAGTAATTTAATTGCAGTAACGCGTTACTTAGTAACGCGTTACACCCAACACTGATCACAGCTTCCACAAAATTATTTTAAAAAGCAATCAGGAGAAATTGTAGTAAAACAGTAAAATTAGCATATTAAAATGATTCCAGGAGGATCAGTGGACGCTCAAGCCTGGAGTAGTTGTTGGAAATATAAGAATCCAAGCCAGGAGACATTACAAGGTGATTTTTGTTTTTTGTGTTGGTTGTTCTGCAGTCAAACAGCATCTTCAAGAAGTCCACATGACTCTAAGACAAGTGTAGCAAGTCTAACATTTGACAGAGTTATCTTGATTTAGGAGGGGGCAGTGGCTAAAGGTGGAGACATAGAAAACGAGCATGACAAGATTAGTTGAAAATCTTGTTTCAGGGTCTTGAATAGATGCTGAGGTTTCACATGCCCTGACTAGAAAGTATGAATTTGAAAGTATCATGCAGAGACAAAGGCACAGTCACTTTGGGATCTGCCAGTATTCAGGAAGGCAATAGGGTTATTGTCTCTGTCACCTGGGTGGCTAGAGTTTTGAATTAAATGATATAATTAAAAACCAAAGAATATAACTTTTAACTTATATTATTATTAATTTGGAACTAGATTGTATCAAATTATATTTCACCATATTGATGCTGGAATTAAGATTTAAATCTGAACAATAAATGCCATTTTACAAAATTCTTCCTACAGAAAAACTTTTCTATAGCTGTGTCTCATTTCAGAGGCTGCATCCTCCGAAGGATGCAGGCTTCAAAGCTGAATCCTTCAAAGTCCAAACCGAAGGCCAAACCGAACGTTTTGAAATGAGACGACTTAGCCTACAGAGAACAGATCTCATCACCTAAGAACCATAACTGTTGCCATTAATAAGCAGTAATAAAATTTGTAATGACTTTTTTTCAAAGTGATTTTAAATTTGTTTTAAGCAATCTAAAGGCAAAGCAAGGTTTATAAAAAATAATAAATAGAAAATAAATAGAAATATAATTCCTTAGATTCGTACATGTACACTTAAAAATGTAAACTGTCTATAAAATCAGTTTTCAGTAAGACATTTTAATCTCTTTGTTTTTAACATACGTTTAGATATCCAAGTCAAATAAACCTAATTCATACATTTAATCCAGGGTTTTCTTTTAAAAACCTCCCGCTGTTGTCAGCGCGTAATGAATCTTGTGACGTTCAAGGCTGCAAAGGATCTACCGGTTTTATTCTTTGTTACCTGGGAAACGAAGGATGCATTTTGAGGCTGCGTTTAAAGGAGCCTGCAAATTTTTTTTTAAATCGCACCGCACATCACACCTTCATTGCACCGCAATGACGCAGCACCCTTTGAATGCATCCATCCTCTGAAGTGACTCACAGCTAATAATTTAATATTTAATATATTTAATCCAAATAATTTAAATTTAGTTAAATATCACATTATTAATATTTTTACTTTTTTTAGTAACTATTGCAACTGTAAATAAAAATATGCCACAATGCATTGCACTCAAATTTCGAATGACGCATAAGAATTGTAAATGATATCAATTTTGTACTTGTGTCATAGGACACACAGACACACAAACAAAAACACTGTTTCAATTATATATATATTTTTTATTATTTGTATTGTTATTAGAACACTACCGTTTAGCATTCTACTATTTGAAATGTTTATCATGCATAAATGCAAACATCTTTGTTTGCTGTCTGTTAAAACAGTAGGTCATGAAACATTTTATTCACCTCATAGTTTTCACCCTCACTGGGAAAAAAAATAGGTAAAGCAAAAGATAAAGCAAAGACTCACATTTGTTTTGTTTGGTATTTCTTTTGCAATAGCTGCTGCTTGCCATATTTTATCATATTTTGCAGAATTGAATTATAAATTATAAGTATAAATCATTATTTATTTTTTTCAGTGTTCTCATGCGAATCATAGTTTAAAATAACAGTGTAAACACAAAGCAGTTGATGAGTATTTGATTGTATGTGGATAGTGTAATGCGCAGGCCGCTGCGTAGATCTGTTATTGAGCTTCAGATGGTAAAGGTGCAGATCAGCCGCTGCTGTCGGGTTGCACCTCTGTAGGGCTGTCATTATTAGAGGCCGTCCTTCTGTTTAATTCACATGGGTACGGGGCTCTTTGGAGCTGCTCAGTCACCACCGGGATCTCCTGCTTCTCCCAGTTACCCTGAGAAAAGATGAGCTACTGTCAGGACCACCCTGAGATTGATGAGATTGCTCAATAAAGTAATATATATACTCAAAATAGTATATTGTAGATGAAATCTGAGAGCTCTCAGACCCTCCATAGACAGCAAGACAGCATTTTATGTTTTGCTTTTGCTTTCAGTTTGTTTTATTTTCTCATTAAAAATTATTTAAAAGTTCGTCGGTTCTATCTAACTTTGTTACAAGGTGAATAAGTCATACCTAGGGTTTTTTGGGGGGGAGTAATTTTTATTTTTTTAACCTTGAATGATTGCAGTCACGTGAAATGGTTTGACAGTGTTTGACAAGGTTGTTTTTCTGGACTTTAAATGTCTGTTTATTGTCTCTGGAGGATGAGAGAGCTCTCGGTTTTCCTCTAAAATATCGTCATTTTTGTTCTGAAGATAAGCAAAAGTCTTAAGGGATTTATGTGGACATGAGGAGGTAGTTATAGGCTAGTTATATGAGGTAGTTATAGGTTATATGTTATAGGCTTCGTTTTGTTATAAATATGCATACAGTGAAGATGGCGATCATATAAATATGCAGCTACACGACACCTCAACATTTTTGATGCCTGTTAAGTTGCTAATATCAAAATGAAAATAGGCAGTTTCTCATATCATGTTTTCATTTTATTGTTAAGATAGTGAAACAGTGTAGCCAGGGTGATGTGAATGAGGTTATAAAGGACACTGTTCCCTTTGAGGATATACCCGATGTGTCTTCGGGAGTTTGTTTTCCATGTCAAACTTGCGAAGTCTGAACTTACAAGGAGAGGATGCAAGACTGAACTGTGTGTAGGCTGCTTAATATTGAGGAAAAAGCCCCAATTAAGACCTAAATGTCTACAGCCACGCCTTCATTTTCACATGTCTCTGTTTTCCCCATCCTCACTGACATGGAGCAGCAGCGTTTTAAAATGAAAAACGGCCTCTTCAGCGTTTTCAAAAAGCTCAATATTCGGGCCTGGAAAACTCCAGCGTAGTGTGGAAGGATGGCGTAACCGTAGCAAAACTTATGCGTTTTAAAACTAAAACGTATTAGTGTAAATGGGGTCTTAGTCGCAATACAAACAATAAAAAAAAAACTATTAAAAGTCGTAGATAATGGTATATTAGTAGTGATAATTGAACCTTGAATTAAAGTGACCAAAAACTGTAACAGAAAAAACAAACAAGCAAAACTAATCAAAAAATTAATATACACAGCGCACTACGAACACTCTTGTAATTCGCTTAAACCGTTCCTAGCTTTATGAATGATTGTTTCAGGTTAATGTGGTATTTTTAAGGAACTGGATGAAACCAAAGTATGGCTGTTTGTACCAAAACTAATCTGACCTTCCAACCGTAACCACTGTCTATTTAATATTTTATCTTTTCACACTGCATTGTTTCGATTAAAAAAAATATATATATTTTTTTTTTATTACGTCAAAGGTGACGTAAAGCATGATGAAATACAAATATGTGTCTCAGCGACACCCAAATCCACATGTTAATACAAGGCAGAAACAGTAAAACATCAGTCAGTGAAAATGCATGTAAACACAGGCAGAAACAGGGCCTGAAATGCTGTGCTTACAGGAAAGAGCTGCGCTGTGGACTGGTTGCAGTGCATTGAGAACGGCGCTGTGATGTAGAGCGAGTTCAGCACCTCTCCACTGAAATTGTCCCAGGACACTGAGGAGAACTGCTCTTCCACAGAGGTCTGAGGACAACTGCAGCTCTCGCGGCCCTGAAACCTACAGTACAACAACAACAACATTCAAAACAGCTTTCTTTCAAAAACACGTTGCTTTTTCATGTTCCTGCACATTTTAGGCTTTTCACTACACTGTAACAATTGATTAGTTACTTTACTTTATAAAAGTGAGTCAACCAGTTGCCTTAAGCCGCCTTTCCACTGCACACAACAAACGGCAAGCAATAGAGCGGAAGTCATTCATTTCCAGTGGAGACTAGTCCGGGAGCAGCGTGGAGTTCCGATCATCTCCGTATGCAGAAAATTCAGATCCAGCCTATTACTTTGTGTTTTCATTCTAGTTTCGGTCTATAGTCTACTTTTTTCACGCTTTGTCTATTTGTGTCTATTTAAATTACAAAATTTAGTTTTTCCCCTGCACTGAGCCATAAATCTCCACTTCAGCACTGTAAAAAATAAAAAAAAGTTGAGTTAACTTAAAACTTTAAAGCAACTGGCTGCAAAGAAATTTTGAGTTTACTCAACATCAGTCGTTGAAGTCGTGCCAAATCATTTTTTTTAAGTTGACTGAAATGGCTTTTTTAATCCCTTAAATACCGGACGATTCCTTGATATAGGCCTACAGTACTTAAAGTCTGGCAACATCAGAAATGATTTTCAAAACAGACGAACGGTAATGCACTAAGTGACTTTGTCTACAAAGCATAATCTATTGAAATACACTTAATTTTACTAAAGTGAACACATTTTTTTATAAACGTGCCCACCGTATATTTCGCTATATTCCCTTCCAGTTTAACAAGCGAATTAACGTTAAACAGTCAGATTGCTAAAGAACGGACCGAGCTTGTCAGAAATTATGCCCACACAACGTAAATTATATTTTTGGAGCATAAAATTACATTTTACTTTAGATTTGCATGATTTTTAGGTTGATTTTGACACTCTAAAACAAAATTTACCTGAATCAGGCAATGGCAGCTGCTGCTGATGAGAAGAAGACGCCACAAAGACAGACTGAGCATGCGCAAAGGCAGGAAGTAAACACTCCAGTAAGCAACTCAAAATGTAAAGTCTCCTCAACTTAAGTATTTTTTTTCATTGAACAAACCAGTTCTAAACATTCAGTTAAATCGTTTTTAAAAGTAAACTCAACACTTTGCTCAAAATATGTCCACCCAACTTATAATTTTGAATTGAGCTAACAATTTTTAAGTTGGATTTTTTACAGTGAGGAAGTCTAACCTACAACAAATTTAGGTTTTATTCATTCGAAGGTTTTTACCGAGGGATTTGTTCATGGATAATTTGCCTGATTTTATACAATTATCTGAGTTATGGAGAGATAGACAATCCCTCTGTAAAGACATTTGACTCTGATATGCCAAAATAATTTCAAAAGTAAGATTTTTGTGCTAAAAATGCATACACATTAGCATACTTTTAATATAACAATACCTAATTTGCATTAAATCTGTGACATTAAAAAAGGTGATGTACTCAATTAGCTGGGGAAGTATGATGAAGTATGATCATAACTTTATTTTTTTACCTTATTCATCTGCAGTGTCTTCTGACTTTCAGAATCGGCTGATTTCACTATAGAGCGTCACAGAAATAAGCTGGAAAAATGCAATTTGTCGCCGCCAAATGTATGAATACAAATGCTGTCGCTTTTTCTTTTGTTTATGCATTGCTGGAGAAAACATATCTGACTGTTTTTTCCGTCTGATTTGATGCAGGAATTGAAGGCACTCCTCTCATCCTAAGGCTGTTAGTCCTGAAGCCAGACATTAGTTTCAGGTTTGCTGTTTGTTGTCGATGTTTTCAAGGTTTTCAAGAAAGAGTGTCTGGAAAGTGTTTTGGACGTCACAGAGGAAAGACTGTGTTTATAAAAGCGTGTGTGTTTTGTACCTGTTGATGAGACTGAAGTATTTCTGCAGGTAATCTGTGTCCACGTGGCTCTTGCACAGCTCGAGTTGCGTTCGGGGGTAATAATGGACGTAGTTGACGCACATCTCCTCCATGATCCCAAAACCACCCTGTGGATGAGAGAACGCATAGCCAATGGTTTGAAGCGTGTTTTCATATACACAGTAATCAGTAATGAGTAAAAGGTAAAAATAAATAAATAAATTAAAGAAATTAAGATTTTAATATTATTTCTTTCTAACACTGACAGTTATGGCTTCATAAGAATATAATGCACAGATTATGATGCGTTTTTATGTCAGTTTTTAGTTTTACTGGTCTAGTTCTCTTTCGTTTATTTCCTTTTTCTCATTTTGAAGAGGCCATACACTTTTGGAATGATGTGAGGGAGAGTAAATGATGATTAATTGATTTATTTTTTATTTATTTATTTGTTTGTGTGTTTGTTTGTTTGTTTTGGTGAACTGTTTTGGTAAACGCATTTCGGTCACAGACGCATGCTTTCAGAGCCTTTCTGAATGAATGAAATACGCTGTTTTCCATTAAGGCAACCCGGAGTGCTGAAATATATAATATGGAGAGCGTTCCGGCACAGAAAAGACATTTTCAAAGCAGAATATCTGACTTCAGCATTGTTTTTCAGATAAACAATAATGTTCACTTAATATGTTTCCTTAATATCTGCAAACATATTATGGCATTTTTATACTTTAGAAGAGTCAAACACTTACATACAGCACCTTTAATGTGGAGGTTATATAATGTTCATTCATTCATTCAATTTCTTTTCGGCTTAGTCACTTTATTAATCTGGGATCACCACAGCAGAATGAACCGCCAACTTATCCAGCACGTTTTACACAGTGGATACCTTTCCACCCACAACCCAACATTGGGAAACACCCATACACTCCTGCATTCACACACATATGCTACGGCCAATTTAGCTTATTCAATTCGCTTATAGCGCATGTCTTTGGACTTGTCGGGGAAACCGGAGCACCCGGAGGAAACCCACGCGAACATGGGGAGAACATGCAAACTGTACACAGAAATGCCAACTGACCCAGCCAGGGCTTGAACCAGCGACCTTCTTGCTGTGAGGCGATCGTGCTACCCACTGCGCCACTGTGACGCCCGTTATATAATGTGTATTATATAAAATCAACTCAAATATGTTTTGACCAACTGCTGCTCATGTTTATATAAGCAACTGAGTTTAGCTTTGTTTTAGAATCCCATAGTTGATGTTTGTGCAAAACGAAGAAGCCTTTTCTAAATCTTCATCATTTGCTCTTTAGCCCATTAATCTAATTAAACTAGCACTAATGAGATTGTACAGTATAGAGAATGGGAATCTATGGCCCCGTTTACACTAGTGCATTTTCGTTTTAAAACGCATAAGTTTTGCTACGGTTACGCCATCCGTCCACACTACGCCGGAGTTTTCGAGGTGCGAAAACGGAGCGTTTTGAAAACGCTGGAGAGAGCATTTTCATTCTAAAACGCTGCTGCTCCGTCTCAGTGTGGATGGAGGGAAACGGATACCTTTGAAAACGGAGGCGTGGCTGCTGAGATCCGATACGTGATTGGGGCTTTAGGGTCATTGTGCACGTGGCTATAACCTCACCGGTAGATGGCAGACCCGCCTTTACTGTAAACACTGTATTTTCGATAGCCATGGATGTTTTATATTCATTTGTTACTTTAAGTAACAACCCGACCTCGTCGTCTGTCCTCAAAAAGACCTCTCTTGCTTTCTTTGCCATCGCGTTCATCGTTCAACCAGCGTTTGCTGACTAACAATAACCAAATGCCGAGCGAGACACGTGCTTCCTGTTTATACTTGAACGCGCATGCCCAGAGTGCGCAAATGGTCATGTGATGTACGTTTTTGGTGGCGTAATGTGGACGGAGATCTATTGAGAGACGCTTGGGTAAAACGCTAGTGTGGATGCGGATCGTTTTCATGCTAAAACGCACTAGTGTAAACGGGGCCTATGTCACGGCGAGTTGGGTTCCACCATGTTGTCAGACACGCACAGGAGCGCACAACGTAAACCAATGCAAATCACCACAGAAGAATTTGACCATTTTTTAGTAGTACCATTTGAAAAGCATCTTACAGTCACTCTGAATAAAATGAAAAGGTGTATATAAAACACACTAAACCTATAGAGATCAATAGGATCCAGGCTACTGTGTCCTGAATACCGAATGCGCTACAACGACACAATCCCATTCTCTATTGCAGTCTTCATGTGATTCTGCAAAGTCTCTTAGACTCACCACAGTAACTTTGCTTCTGTCCTCGGTGTTGAATCTGCATGTCGTGAGCAGAGCATCGCCCTGTGAGAAACACCACACACACACACACACACACACACGTTCACAAGGGCTATTTGTGGAGCTCCAGTGAATGTCTGTTGGCAGGTTAGCATTAAATTGGCAGCTTGAGCGAGTGTGTGGGCTCGTATTGACAGTCTGAATGCTGGAGATCTGCGCTGTTGTTCGGCTCTTAAAGCCTGCAGGCATTTTCTGTAATGTCTGCAGATTCGCTCTTTCTCACGGATAAATGTGCTGCAGTTCTTACATGTGTGAAGAGGAACTTACTGGCAGAACAGTCACCATCTTCTGTAAAACACGGATGGTCTGTCGAAAAGAGAGAAGGTTACAGATGTTAATTGAGGTTTGCTTGTAGTGTGTGTGTGTGTGTGTGTGTGTGTGTGTGTGTGTGTGTGTGTGTGTGTGTGTGTGTGTGTGTGTGTGTGTGTGTGTGTGTGTGTGTGTGTGTGTGTGTGTGTGTGTGTGGAAAGTATATTTTAAGCGAATCTGGGTTTGAATAGCATTTTTTATGGCCTGTTATAATTATTATGACATTCATTAAAGCTTTTCATATAGCACAAAATGTTCTTTGTGGTTTCAAAAGGTTCTTTGAATTATTCAAATTCCATACGCTAATAAAAACTAATTTTGTTGAAACTATTATGTGCAACTCAGAGCCTAGACGGTAGTTCTATTGAGGGTTTTTTAAACTGGTGTAAGAATGTAAAAATATTCAATAAATAAAATTGTGTGGGAAATTATTAATAGTGAATTTTAACATTTATTTAAATTAAAAGCACACGTTGATTTAAAATAATATAATAATATAAATAATAATGGCCATCCGGGTCACGGCACCAATTCAGTGTGCATAGTACATATGTTTGTGTGTGTACTATGTATATTCATTAGATATATACAAGGTGGTGCAATGGTTAGCACTGTCACTTCACAGCAAAAAGGTTGCTGGTTCGAGTATTGGCTGGGCCAGTTGACATTTCTGTGTGGAGTTTGCATGTTCTCCTCATGTTCGTGTGGGTTTCCTCCAGGTGCTTCGGTTTCCTCCACAGTCCAAAAACATCCGATATAGGTGAATTGAATAAACTAAATTGGCCGTAGAGTGAATGAGTGTGTATGGGTGTTTCCCACTACTGGGTTGCAGCTGGAAGGGCATCCACCATGTAAAACTCATGCTGGAATAGTTGACAGTTCATTCTGCTGTGGTAACCGCTGATATATAAGGGACTAAGCCAAAAGAAAATTAATGAATATACATAAACATGCACATTCATTCATTCATTTTCTTTTCGGCTTAGTCCCTTTACTAATCTGGGGTTGCCACAGCGGAATGAACCGCCAACTTATCCAGCATGTGTTTTACGCGGCGAATGCCCTTCCAGCTGCAACCCATCACTGGAAAACATCCATACACTCTCATTTACACGCATTCACTACGGACAATTTAGCTTACCCAATTCACCTGTACCGCATGTCTTTGGACTTGTGGGGGAAACCGGAGCACCCAGAGGAAATCCACCCGAACACTTGGAGAACATGCAAACTCCACACAGAAATGACAACTGACCCAGCTGAGGCTGAAACCAGCGACCTTCTTGCTGTGAAGCGATCTTGCTACCCACTACGCCACTGTGGCACCCTCAAACATGCACATATACGTATTTATATATAGAACATTTATATGCAATGCTAATTATATATACATATGAATGTATATGTAAATATTTAAAGATATATATGGCAAAAGATAAATGTAAGATGAAATATGTGAAGTTACATCACCTTAAATATACGTTTTCCTTCACATATTTGCATGTATACGTCAGTGTGAAACTACTACCTAAAGTGCCATTAATATGATATGCCAAAGTTTATGAATTTAGACTTTGGGGTGTCCTAAAATAGATTTAGCTGCGTCCAATCTTTTCAACTCAGTTTTTCTCTGCACTTGTAGGGTAAACGTGATATGAACAGTAACAATGGTGTTATTTTACCGTATCAATTTGAGGGCAAGTCTCCATCCTCTTGAAATGCATGAAAAGTGGATTTGCTTTTGCAGCAGAAAACAGCATCAACAACATGAACCAAACTCCTCCAGGCCTCAGAAACAACTACAGTCCTCCAGGATCAAAGAGTGTGTTGTTTATGAACAGCCATAGAAGAGCATAGACTGGCATTGTGCACATTTGTAATAAACCTGTGTAGGATCCCATATAAAAATCTGATGCGGGGAAATATATATGAAAATTGCATATGACATTCAAATTCATATTTGAACTTTACAAATATAAAATGTCATAAATAAATCATATATTACAAAAAATTGCAATAATTGAAACTTGCATATATATTTTTATAGCCATTGGAATTACAGATATGTACATGTTCAAGTTCTGTGCATTAGACATTTATGTAAACATACAGTATGTTCATATGTAAAATGAAGGCTAATGTATTTGTACATAATTATATATCAGCTTTCTTTGTGGGATTTCGTTGTGGGAAATTGATTCAGGGTTCCACACGATTCATTAATGTTGTCCCAAGACAAATCAATTAAGTTAACTTAGTGAAGTTTATTTATAAACTAATTTCGCGATGATCGTGTGGTTATGATTGCTTGCGGCTGGATCCGCATTATCCAATTTGCGATGCACCAATCAGATGATTCTTTAGTTACTATAAATACCCTAGGTTACATATCACAGCCACCTTCATTTTGAAGAATCCCCCCTTCCACCCCTACTCCTCCTCCTTTCCTAGATGGGTGGCACGCTGGCCCAGTGCTCGGCACTGTTGCCTCACAGGAAGAACATCACTGGTTCTTACCAAGCCAGCCGATGTTTCTGTGTGGAGTTTACAAATTCTCCCCGTGCTCATGTGGGTTTCCCCCGGGTTCCCCGATTTCCTCCCACCGTCCAAAAACATGCAACTTAAGAAAATTGACTAATTCAAATCAACACCATAGACATGCTCCTAGCAAATAGTTATCTCTTTAAAAGAGCAATCACTATCTGCTCTTTAGCCACTAAGACAGGAGTTCTCGAGATCTACCTAAGCTCAAACTCTCTTCTCGCCTTGCGAACGGGAGGGAGCCCCGGGCTCGAGGATGTTATGAGCTCAGGGCTCTCTCCTGGGACAGCATGCCAAACAAGCTTTATAATCAATCATCAGCTAAGTTTGTACTCTTGAAACTAATTTTAGTGGGTTGAACATAAAACAGCTAAGTTGTCTCAACATAAATCACAAGAATTGTGTTGTTTCAGTTCATTTTAAATAAGTACTTTAATGAGATAATTTTTTTGAGTGTAAATCGCTGAAATTACTGCTCTCCTCTTTGACCTAAAATATTGAATTATATATACAGTAGTATATAAATATTTAAGTACAGTCTGAAATTTTAAGATGGCATTTAAATAATTTCACAACACGTTTACACACTCATGTCTGTTGTTGGTTAATGGTCAGATGACATGTAGGTCATATAATTTTTTTTTTTTATTTTAACTAATTTGTTACCCTTCCGTTTGGAATTTAATCAATTTTTTAAATCAAATAATGAACCACCTGCATTTTCCTCATTTTGGGATGCTCTTAGCTTAATTGAAGCAAAAATTCTGTTAAAAACAGTAGGACAACAACTCATTTTACAGATTTGATTAGGTTATATAAAGTGGGTGTGGTCTTTATGTAACTGGCTGGAGGGGATTGGTTGAAAAATATGAGGGCTTGATGATGTCATCATCAGAAAAGGAAAGTGGTTTTAGAGTTTAAACATTACAATAACAGATTACAGCAACTCCTTTTCTTTACAAAAAGATGTATTCTTGAGTTGTCCATATTAAGGCCAGGAACATGCATAAAGTTCTATGTTTTCATTCCATGTTTACTTATCCAAACGTATAGTTGGTGCTACCTGGTAATGTGTGCTGAAATGTTTGTCCTCCTGCACCATCTCCACCTCTCGACCTCCTCGCACCAGGACAGTTCTGACCCCGAGACCGGCCAGATGAGTGTGCAGCTGGGACGCAAAGATGTGTATGCCCCCTACTGGAAGAGCCTGGAGGAGACATTACACTGCTTAATAACACTTATTTTTTACATTTTAGGAAGAAAATGATTGGTTTGGAAGTCAGGGTATCAACTTCAGTGTATCCAAACGAGAGAAATGTAGGAATGGGAATTGCATTAATACAACCCAGCATTATTTTTAGTGTAAACAACTCAGGCTGTCATCATCGGACTTTTTTTTTTAGATACATAAAATAAACTTGATTTATTGTATCTTTAAAAAAAGACATTCTAATGCTAACACACTTTTATCTATCCTGTGTTTAATCTAGTTTATACACTCTAATAATTGCTGCGTTAACCACGATGTTGGATAAAAAAATTTGATAAAACCAACTGTTTCAGTTAACTTTACACTACATTCAATTTAAACGGTTGGGTTTGTCCATATTTGACCCAATGTCAGATTAAAGCAATCCATTATTTTTTTTATATACCGTTACAGTTTATGGTCACACTTTATGAGTTTCTTTATTTGGTCACACTTAATGAGTTTCTTTATTTGGTCACACTTTTTTTTGATGGTCCGTTTGTTGAATTTAAGTTACATTGCAACTAATTCTCATTAGATTATAATTAGACTGTTAGGTTGCGGTTAGGGTTAGGGGTAGGGTTAGTTTAAGTTGACATGTACTTGCAAAGTTTCTTATAGTCAGTGAAATGTCTGTTGAATGTCGGTATCAACAGATATTAAGCAGACAGTCTACTAATACTCAAATGGTCCATCGAAAAAAAGTTTTACCCAGTTTATAATACTTTGATCTGCAAACACTAATTAAAAGCAATAAAAATTAAAAAATGGCCCTCTATAAAAATGATGAAGGGTTGTTATAACCCTATGTTGGGTCAAGTATGGACAAACTCAACCAACTGTCGTTGAATTTGTTTCATTGAAAAATGTATTAGTAAATTGTAGAGGTGGACCAACGCTGGGTTTTGCTGATTATAGATAGGTTGGTCTGTACTTGCCAATAGATAATTCATTAATTAGTTTTTAAAATGAATACTGGAGGGGAATAAATAAACATGACATAAAAATAAATATACTCTCTAAAAAACGTTGAGTTATTTAATTAACCCAATGGTTGAGTTGAAAATATTTGGTGTTTTGTTGGGAATTTTTTTTTTAACCGTTATTGGGTTATTTATTAGAAACTCAACCAGTTGGGTTAAATATTTGGTGTGTTGTTGGGTAATGTTTAACCTTTATTGGGTTATTCATTTAATAACTCAACCAGTTGGGTTATAAATTTTGAATTTCAACAGTCAACTGATTTAACTGACACAGAACAGCTGTATCAATATGCTTAATGTTGTTATTTTTTTAACAGATCACCTCTTCCTGTCGTTTTTATATA
Source organism: Danio albolineatus (assembly GCA_903798035.1). Taxonomy (NCBI): domain Eukaryota; kingdom Metazoa; phylum Chordata; class Actinopteri; order Cypriniformes; family Danionidae; genus Danio; species Danio albolineatus. The sequence continues at coordinate 3,140,469 of CAIGQQ010038783.1, read as the reverse complement.
TCCGTTTCACCAGCACTCTTAATTATTGATGATAAAAATGCACACTTCATCGCGTGATAGATAGATCGATAGATGATAAAAACGCTTAAGTGTCTGGAGCTTAAAATGTAATGGAAGTTCACAGATGCAGTGGTGCAGTGGGTAGCACCATCACCTCACAGCAAGAAGGCTTGAGCCTTGACTGGGTCAGTTGGCATTTCTGTGCAGAGTTTGCATGTTTGCATAGGTTTCCTCCAGGTGCTCCAGTTTCCCCCACAAGTCCAAAGACGTGGTATAGGTGAGTTGGGTAGGCTAAATTGTCCGTAGTGTATGTATGTGAATGAGATTGTATGGGTGTTTCCCAGTGATGGGTTGTAGCTGGAAGGGCATTCGCTGTGTAAAACATTCATTCATTCATTCATTTTCTTTTCGGCTTAGTCCCTTTATTAATCCAGGGTTGCCACAGCGAAATGAACCGCCAACTTATCCAGCATTTGTTTTACGCATGCGGATGCCCTTCCAGCCACAACCCATCTCTGGGAAACATCCATACATTCTCATTCACACACATACACTATGGACAATTTAGCTTACCCAATTCACATATACCACATATCTTTGGACTTGTGGGGGAAACCGGAGCACCCGGAGGAAACCCACACAACCACGGGGAGAACATGCAAACTCCACACCAAAACGCCAACTGACCCAGCCGATGTTGAACCAGCGACCTTCTTGCAGTGAGGCGACAGCACTACCTACTGCGCCACTGTGTCACTCGCTGTGTAAAACACATGCTGGATAAGTTGGCGGTTCATTCTGCTGTGGCGACCCCAAATTAATAAAGGGACTAAGCCGAAAAGAAAATGAACGAATGAATGAACCTAATGCGTTCGATTAAAATAACCCATAGTTGGAAAGGTACTATAATAACCTATAATTGGGTTATATGTTGAGGTATTTTTAACCCAACTATTTTAAATTAGGGTAAATTAAACACACATGAAAGAGAAGAAATGTTAGGTCAAATATGGACAAACCCAACTCTTCAGCTATTTTATTAGGGGAAAAAAAAATATTAAAAAGATGGGTTGCCATGACACCCCAACCCTGGGATGTCCATATTTGAGCCAACATTGGGTTATGATGACAACTCAATTTTTGTCAAAAAAAGTGTAACAAGATAACTATATTCTATTTACTAATTACTATTAACTGTTAACTTTACCATCTTACTACTATGAATTAGATTCCATAGTTGTTTTTAGAGCAGTGTTTCCCAACCCTGTTCCTGAAAGCACACCAACAGTACACATTTTTAACCTCTCCCTAATTAATAACACCTGAATCAACTCATCAGAACATAAGAAGAGACTCCAAAACCTGTTAATGGGTCAGATAAGGGAGACATCTAAAATATGTACTGTTGGTGTGCCTCCAGGAACAGGGTTGGGAATTACAGGGTCGTATTAGAGTGTTCTGATTGTTTAGTTTTTTCGTAATAGCAACTTTTCCTGTTGATGTTATTAGTACAAACAAATGACCGACTTGAAGTTCCGCTGTATGTCTTACATAACGATGTTTTGTTTTCAATCTCTTTTCATGTGGGCTGCTTTATTAGAACTTAATTGCGAGTATTTTTCTTCTTTAGTGGGAAATCTCTCGCGATCGAATAATGTGGTGAAAATCGACCTTAATTCATTTTCAGGACGCCACCCAATGTGTTTTACGTGAATTGAAAGTCTGAGTGCGGTTAGAAGAATTAGTATTGTAGTCAAGACTGTAGCAGCTTTGGTTGCATCTTGAATTTCTCCGGCTGGCTTGAGTGAAGTGCAGTATTTGGGGATGTTTGTGAGAAGTTCAGAGTCAGACCGTCTGTGTGCATTTGGCGGTGCAGTATCCAGTGAGCTGGAAAGAGCGCTGGCGGGGGGGAATGGCCATGACAGGAGTGTAGACCAGCCCGAGCTCCATGATGCCTGCGTCAAACCTCCGCAGAGACGGGCTGTACCATAAACGAATGCCCGAGGAGTCCCTCCGTCCTGCCACAAACACACAGAATGAGTGAAGAAAAAGAGTTCTGCATTCACAAATGAAAGCAAGTCAGCTGGAGAAGAGGTTAGATGAAAATGGGGAGAATAACATCAGTTACATATTAGCATATTAGCTTTAGCGGATTCCTGGGCTACACATACTTTGTAGCTCACACTTAACAATAAGGTTTCATTAGTTGATGTATTTACTATCATGAACAATACTGTTACAGCATGTATTAATCATAGTTAGGGCCAGATGGAATCTGCTGACATTTTTTGCTATTTCTGCGGAATATTTTGTTAAAAATCTGCGGATTCATGCGGAATGATTTTAGGAGTATCATAACTGAAATCTTAATATATGAAATAAAAAGTAATACCTTTTTAACTTTTATTTAATGTTTACAATGCGAATGTAATTAAATCCACTTTATTTGGTAAACAAAGCAAGTCTCTTATTAAAATCTCCACTAAAACACTGAAAATAGTACTTTACAAACTGTATTGTAAATAAATCACATGAATATTTTCATATTAGTCAATATTATTACTGAAATTCTTTTGAAAACTGATTAAATATACATTTACACAAGTAAATAAACAGAATCAATGATGGGCTAAAAATCTGCGGAATTCTGTGCGAGCAGATTCCGTGTGGCCCTAATCATAGTTCAACATTTAATAATGCATTAATAAATTCTAAATTCTAATGCACTGTGAGTTGATATGAACTATGAACAACCAACTGGTTTTTCAAACCAATTTAAATGTCATCAGTCAATTGAATGGGTGTTATCAGTGGTTATCGGCTTATTGATATGGGCAAGTAGAGACATTCTGCGTCTACTAGTAGGCTCAGAAGGCTGTTATCATCCATCCACATGATTAATCAGCTATAAATCACATACAGCTGCAGCCAAAATTTAAGTGAGTTATTTACATTATTTATTAAATTTCCCATTAATTGTATTTTATTAACATCTACCCCACACCAACCCTAAAACCAACCGTCACAGTAATGTAAAAACAGATCTGGATCTGGAGTCTCATCTAGTATAGCTGATTAACCATGTGTATGGATGATACCAGCCTTCTGAGCCTACCAGTAGGCACTGAAGGCCCCTTCTGGCCCAAATCTATCCGCTGATAACGTCCATTCAATCTAGTGATAACATTTGAAGCGTGTGGTTTTTCATTAGCTAAAGTTAACTAACATGAACAAATACTGTAAGAAATGTTTTATATGTTGCTTGTTCATGCTAGTAAACGCATTAAATAACATAAACTAATACAAGCGGATTGTAAAGTGTTACCACTTTGTAACTGTAAAGCTCAATAAAATAAATATGTATTTTTAAATTGACGTATATTTAAATACAACCTTCATATACTAAAAATACAGAAAGAAATTCAGTCAAGAAAAGATATTTCTATTTTTATGTAGTGGAGATGGAACATGATCTAAATAGATCTAAATATTTAGAAAAATTGCATTCGAAACTAATGTAAATGCACAAAAAAATATCTTATTTGTACACATGATTATAATTTCTTTATTATGACATGCAGGACATGAATGCATAATGAATAACCATAACAAAAGATTAAGGTAACATATTTTTGATTGCTTTTAATTCAGTAATTTTTTTGCATTTATACTTTTAACAAAACAAACATCAAACATTGGGGCTATTCCACTGATTGCATGGGGTATTTGTACATACAGTATTTTAATTATTTTGCATGTATTTTGACAGTTACAGAAGAGAACAGTGTACATATGTCCTTCAGTGTATACATATACATCATTTATATTACAAAATAATCTTGTCAGGCATGTTTTAAGACCAATGACGGCATATTAAAAGACTATATTTAATGACCTGAAATGCAAATGAATTGCCATTTTAAATGTTTATACTAAGCTATAATCATTTAAGTAAAAATTGAATAATTCTGAATAGATGTAGAACAAAATTTGCTACCATTAATTTAAGGTTACACATTTTCCATAGATTTACTACAGTAATTACAATTAATTATACATGGTTATATAAATAATACAGGATTCGTGTGCTGCTATTAGACAAATAAAAGTTTAAATTCTTAATTTTGTTGATAGTTTACTTTAAGCAGGCTAATTAGATCTCTTGATACACAAGAAGTACTAGCTGTGAAATAACTTGTGGAGTCAGCCATAGTTTTCATTTAAAGTATAGTTTGAAACCTAATGTGTAAACATCACAAAATGATGTAACATTCTGAACACAGTCATAGACAGCTGACCATATGAGTGGATCTGTCAACAAAAAATGTCCCATTAGCTATATCAAAAATACTGGTCTGAAGTATTTGACACAGTTTGTACCCCTGGTGTGTACCTGATATAAGGAGAGGGTTGTGGTAATGAACTTCAAGACGAAGAAACCTAGAAGCTCCTTCTCCTCCCATAGGCAAACCAGCGTCAGCAGGATAGTAGAACGGCTGTACAGACACACTTTATATGAACTTTAAAAAGATTGATTACGATGCAGTGTAGCTTCTGATTTATGCTTTGCAGGCTAAAAGATATTTGAGCCAATGCACTAGAAGCTTATGCCAACTCCGACTCCGCCAGAGCCAGAAAAGCCCTGTAGATCCATGACAGTTCATGACCGTCGTTTCAGACTTATGAAGGACGGCGAAGTCGAAACCTAAACCTTTATCTGTCTACTTTAAGACTTGTGAAAAGACCGTTTTACGTAACTGTCCTACTTCCACCTCCAGTTTCTCGCCCCATTCCCATTTTTCTCTCCATCACACTCTCCTGGCTCTCACCCACTCCCCCTCCTTCTCTCACAAGGCATTAAAAACATTTAAAAACAAAATGATGAAAAAAATAAAAGACTAACTGCAGCCGACTGAAGAAAAACATCTAAATTTTGCTACATAATCTCATCTCTCCAGCTTGACATTGGCAGCTAGCAGAACACATGATTTGTGTTCGTTTTACTCCCATGTAATCTCATTGGAGGCCTCTCTCTCTCTCTCTCTCTCTCTCCCTCTCCCTCTCTATATCTCTCTCCGAGCTCAGCATCGCTCCTTGGCTCTCTAACTGATTTATCAGGACGCCTCTGCTTTCAGATTGGCTCACAGCTCTGCTCAAAACCATGACTGGCACCTACCTAGAGTGGGCGAATTGGCACAGATAAAGCCCATCTGTATGTTTGCCTCCTAAAACGGACTTCTAAAGACGCTCATAATCATATGTTCTGTTTTTAGCCTGCAAACTTAGCGGTAAAGATGGAGAAGCTGATGTAGAAAGTGACCTCTATGGATACGCTTCATGATGAAACGCTGTGAAACATTGAAAGCCCATGTAACCTCTCTGGTTCTACTTGCCGTGATGCGAGTGGGATTCAAACCGGCATCCTTGGGAAGTGGGCGCAACAGAGTGGCGTAATACAAGGATGCTAAAGACAACAGGGTCTATCGTGCTCCTTGAGGCCAGGGGAGTGAGGTATCTCAACTTTGGCATCGGAGGCAGTGCACTAACAAGGACTCTAAAGATCACTACTGATCTTGGATACATCTACCCTCTAAATCTCATTCCCCTCTTGTTTTACTCATCCTACTCAATGCAGGATTTGAACCAGTATCTATCTAGGCACAGGAGGCAGTGCACTTACAAGTATAAGTTAAAAACTCACTCACTTAAAAACTCACTCACCTTCAGTACTGCTAAGGATTAATTAGGCCAAAAATGAAAATTGATATTATTAAACACTCACTGTCATGTCATTCCAATCCCCTGAGAGCATTGTTGATATTGGAACACAAATCAAGATATCTTTCAAGAGCTCTATTATCCTCTATATAGAGAGATGGTCCAGAAAGCTATCGAAAACATTGTCAAAACTATGTGTCTTCAGTGGATCAATTGAAATATTATTAAGCCACAAGCACACTTTTATGTGCACATTAAACAAAAATAGGTACTTTACTTAACAGTTTCTTCTACTAAGTGTCAGTATAGGGTGCATGTTCCTGAGCACTCTTTTGAACATGCACCCTATTTCAATTAAACTACTGTAGGCACGTGAATTGCTTTGGACAATGTTTTTTTGGGATCTTTCTAAAAATCAGGTGTCTAGAGGATCAGGGAGTTCTTGGACAAGTCAGATTTCATCTAAGATATCTTATTGTTTTGAAAATGAATGATGGTCTCTGGGGGGTGAAACCACAGGTATTTATTGACAGAATTGTTCCTTTTGGGTGAACTACTGTCTCCCTTTAAGCATAGTTCATCAGTCTCAGTCCTGGAGGGTTGGTGTCCCTAAAGTGTTTAGTTCCAACTTGCCTCAACACACCTGCCTGGAAGCATCAAGTATGACTAATTAGACCTTAATTAGCTTTTTTAGGTGTGTTTGATTAAGGTTTGAGCTAAACTTTGCAGCAAACCGGCCCTCCAGGACCATGGTTGTGAGAATGTTGACAAAGGGCTAAAAACTGCAGCTGCACTTACCCTCATTAACCTCTTATTTCTTAGAATTTAGCCTACACCAAGCTAAAGGAATGAGGTTTACCTACACAACTCTTTGCTAGCTGTTACCCATTACACTCAAACCCAAAAACCTCACTCCCTTCTGGGCACCAGAAAGGTTTAGACTTTCATGGATGGAAGGCAGCATGCTGACAAGGACACTGACAACTACAGCTTACCTCTTGTTACAATCACTACCCTAAATCTCATTCCCTTCAGATTTAACTTGCCTCAATCCAAGTACATAAGAATAAAAGAAGCCAGCTAGTAGGAACGGTAATTGCGAGCATTAGAGTTAAGCACACCAATGGTGACAATAAAGATCACAGCTCCAGTGCATCTCTTAAAGTCAAAAGAGGTAAGATTTACCATTAAAACTCTTACTTGTTGGCCTTTATGAAACTCACCACTCACCCACCTCACTTCCACAAAGGTTACGGCACCAATGTGTCCCCTCTGGTTTCACCCACTATAAACTGTGATACAATTACGCTTCTCCAGTACGGGAAATGGGTGTGTTCCCATAAAACTTGCTTACCTTCAGCTCTACGAAAACTCACTTCTCTTCAGGCCTACTTCACCCACTCCAAACAGGATTCAGACTAGAATCCCAAGCATGGTAGTTTGGATGATAAAGGATAAAAAAAACCACAGCCCCTAGCGCACTTCTTAGGCCCCGTTTACACTGATGCGTTTTCGTTTCAAAACGCACAAGTTTTGCTACGGTTTCGCCATCTGTCCACACTATGCCGGAGTTTTCGAGCCCCGAAAACAGAGCGTTTTGGAAACGCTGGAGAGGCCGTTTTTATTCTAAAACGCTGCTGCTCCGTCTCAGTGTGGATGGGGGGAAACGGAGACATCTGAAAACGGAGGTGTGGCTGCTGAGATTCGCTACTGAGATTCGCTTTTGGGTCTTTGCGTAACCTTTCGTCAAGCCCCTATCACATGACTATAACGCCACCGGAAGATGGCAGACCAGCCTTCACTGTAAACAACATGGACAGAAATGGGAACATTCTTTGCACTATTGTCCGTTTTAGGCGCCATTATGCAGTTAAATTTTTTACTACAACAGCTGCATATATTCGCAAGAGGCCAGCTACTGTTCGAGCACTTGCTAATCACACGCGTTTCACGCGGCGTAAGCTCTATTTAGAATGCCGAGCGAGACGCATGCTTCCTGTTTATACTTGAACGCGCATGCCCAGAGTGCGCGAATGGTCACGTGATATACGTTTTTGGTGGAGTAGTGTGTACACAAATCTGTTCAGAAACGCTGGGTGAAACGCTAGTGTGGACGCGGATCGTTTTCATGCTAAAATGCCGTTTTAAAACTAAAACGCACTAGTGTAAATGGGGCCTTAAAGTCAAAGGAATGATGTTTACCCTCATAGCTCTTACTAGCTGGTCTCTGTTACTCTCAACCCTAAACCTCAGTCCAATCAGGGTCACGGCACCAATTTACCCCTACACTTCTAATTACCTGAATCTATGTTCAATTCGAACAGTTTCTCTGGTGTGGGAAGGGGGTACACTAATACGGGCATTAAAATGTAGCCCCTAGTGCACCTCTTAAAGTCAAAAGAATTGTTTGTTACTTGTTACTCTCATCCTTTAAACCTCACCTCCATCTAGGTCATGGCACCAATTTAACCTTTGCACTTCTAATTACCTGGCTCTATGCACGATTCAATCAGGTTTCTCCTGTATTGGAATATGGGCACACTAACAAGGACAATAAAGACTGTAGGTACTAGCACAGGGGATGGGCAAACTCATTTCTGGAGGGCTGCAGTTCTGGAGGGTGTATTGCAGAGTTTACCACCTACACTAATCAAAGCCTATAGCTTTCTAGTGATCTTGAAAACACTGATTAGCATGTTCAGGTGTGTTTAATTAGTGTTGAAGCAAAACTCTGCCGGTCACCAGCCCTCTAGGATAGAATTACTGTCCATTCCTGCCCAAGCATCTGTTTCTAGTGCACCTTGGCTTTGTCAGGCCTTGGAAGAGAGGATTACCATTTACAAGTTAACAAAGTTCTTACTAGCAAAAGAATAAGAGATAATCACTTTTAAGATCTCATTATGTATCATATTATTTATGTATTCATTCATTCATTTTCTTGTCGGCTTAGTCCCTTTATTAATCTGGGGTTGCCACATTGGAATGAACCGCCAACTTATCCAGCATTTGTTTTACGCAGCGGATGCCCTTCCAGCCGCAACCCATCTCTGGGAAACATCCATACATTCTCATTCACACACATACACTACGGACAATTTAGCTTACCCAATTCACCTATACCGCATGTCTTTGGACTTGTGGGGGAAACCGGAGCACCCGGAGGAAACCACGGGGAGAACATGCAAACTCCACACAGAAATGCCAACAGACCCAGCCGAGGCTCGAACCAGCGACCTTCTTGCTGTGAGGCGAACGTGCTACTCACTCTGCCACCGTTGCGCCCCTTATTTATCATATTATCCTATTGAAAATCATATTGTCATTATGCTTTTGTTGCATTGTAAATAAGTAGCATGGGCATTCTTCAGTTTTGTGTTCCACAGAAGCAAACAAGCCATACAAGTCTGAACTAATGGTGAGTTAATGATCACCAGATTTCTATTCTTGAGAGAACAGGTAATTATAATTACATTTAATTGTATACACTGTTCAAATAGAGAAGCTCACGTACCTCTGCTCCCATGGCCCAGGCAGCCAGAACATGTCTGCAATAATTGAGGTTGGGCGGCTTCATCTTTGAATCGCAGGAGCCGCTGTACTGAGGTACGATGTCCATCTGAGGGGAGCATTCGAACACTTCAATGTGATGAACAATGGCTTCGTTGCCAGGCGTGATCACAGACTCATACTGCAAAAAATAACAAGACTAATTTGTTAATAGAATTAATAACCAAGATAAAGAGAAACTAATTTTGAAGGAATGTCTGTTTGATCAGGAAAGTAGGAAAATAGGTTTGTGCTCAAGAATGAAGGATCTCGAAAAGTTTACATTTCTGACCAACAAAGTACAATTACATAATATAGTGAGAATGGTGCAAAGGTCTGTTGCATCATCCATGTTTAAATCATAAAAACATCAGAAATTGCATATTTTTCTATTATGTAGGGACCAAAATCAGTACTGTATGTCCAGATAACCTACTGCTTGCAATGAGATTCTAAAATGTGCTCATATGATTGATACTTAACTTCTCATGCTGCCACCGGACTGGATTTATGAACAGCAGTGATGCGATACAACTGCGATTCTGTTACAATCACATGATAATGGCAACACGACAAATACATTTTAGTGTTCTTAAAAGTTTACTTTTAAGAGTCCTCAAGCAGATGTTTACACCGTTTAGACTTGACATCATGTCCACGATTACAGCGAATGAGTGGCCCTTGTTAAAATATTGAACACATTGATGCATTACGTCTGGTGTTTGCGTCTGGTCCGCGTCTTTTAGAAACTTCAAACACTGACCACATGTAAAGCGAAACCGCGTCAAGCTGCTCATGTGTTTGCCACAAAACATCCCTCGGCCGCAGTCCATGTTCGGTAAACATAAACTCCACAACACGAATTTACCGCGCTCACCACCAGCAACGACAACAACAACGCCCTTCGCCGCGTCACTTCCGGTGCTTGGTATATAAAGAATCTGTCTTTGTAAATTTGTTTATGGGGACTGGTAAAAGTGTTTTGCGTCTTGTTAATTTGTTTTCTAAAATGTCAACTTGTTTTGTCCTTGGTAAAATCGTTTTTCCTATGTAATTGTGTCTTATGATAGGTAAAAATGTTTTCCAAAATGTAAATTTGTCTCGTCGTAAAAGTGTTTCACACTTTGTAATGTTGTTTTGCACTTCCCGGCCACCGTAGATCCTCGAGCCTGTGGCTCCCCCCGTTGCAGTGCGAGAGGAGAGTTTGAGTTCAGGTAGGTCTCGAGAAGTCCCCTGCTTGATAATGGTAAATTATGAATGGCTATGGAGAGCGTATGCTGAATTCTACGCTTGTCTATGATGTCGATTTAGCTTTGTCAATTTACTTATGTTACATGTTTTCGGTCTGTGGGAGGAAACTGAGAGCCCGGGGAAAACCCACGCAAACACGGGGAGAACATGCAAACTCCACACAGAAATGCAGACTTGGCCAGGTAAGATCTACGCCAGTGACATTCTTGCTGTGACCATTGGGCCTCTGTGCTGCCCTGATGAGAAAAAGGGAGGAGCTGGGGTGGAAGGGGGGATTCTTCAAGATGAAGATGGCTAAGGTAAGATACTCTGGTTATTTATAGTGATTTAGGAATCGTCTGATTGGTGAATCATGCATTAGCTAAAGAGGACCAGCTGCTATCAATCATAAGCATGTGCTCCTCTCGAAATTAGTTTAGAAATGAGAAGTAATTGCTTGTTCAAAATAAGTTCCTACTCAAAAGAGTGTGTTGGTAATTTGGTTTGCGTTGGTATAAGAGTGAAATGGTCTTCCAAAGCAAGAATAAGTTCTGTATTATGCATTAAAGGTCACTGAATCAGTGGTACATTGTTGTTCCTTCACTGTGAGGCAAAACAAACCCTTTCCAAAACCTTCACCCTCTCTGTTCTTCTCTGATGGAATGAGCTGCCGACCTCCATGTAAAACCCTGAAACCATCACATCTAAAGAAGCAGCTGAAGACCTCTTCCACAAGCACTTTACCACCAACGCACACTCACTCAGTCTAATTATATTCAGATTCAGATCCATAACCCCACACTTACAACAGCGTTTTACTGAAGAGCATTATAATTGGTCAAAGTACCTCATGTGCTTCAATTATATAGGTACAACATCTCTGAAAGTTCACATGGAAAGGTTATTTGTAATGTGCGAGTGGCTCTCAAGTTACCATGACGATGTGGTTCTTGGGCATATTTGGCGGGAGCTGATAGATATGGCACCAGTAAGTGGTCTCTTGTGTGGGGATGATGACATTAGGGGCCAGGACCTCCAGGGTTTGCGCGTCTTTCGGGAGACGGGGGGATGGGGTGTCTGGACGCAAAAGCAGGACTCGCTGGATGCCAGGCTGGAGACGGGATATGTTGAGCTCATGCAGCGATCGGATGGGACGCTCCAGCATGGCGTAGAATATGTGGACAGTGCCTTCCTGGAAAGAATTTATTATTATCTTTAGTTAAACAGTGGAGTTTTACCATTTTTAAATTACGTTATTAAATCTGAGTCTGGTGAGAGCACCTTTAGCTTAGCTTAGCAAAATCATGGAATAGGATTAAACCATTAGCATCTTGCTCAAACATTTCAAAAAAGAGTTTAGATCATTTTCCTAAAACTTGACTTCAGCCTAGCAACTTTTAATTTCCAATCGGTCTTAGTACACAATGTATCTACAGAATAGTCAAGCTATACAGAATAGTCGAGGTTAAATAGGAAAACTATCAAATTTATTATTATTTTTTATTTTTATTTTAAGCGAGATGCTAATGGTCTAATCCATTTTAACTTGTACAATGAGGTTATTTCCAAAAAACATTGAGTGTTTTTTGTATACTTAAAGTTATTCTTTGTTCTGGGGTACAAGGAGGCAGTTAAAAATACAGTAGGTACTACTTAAATATGGCCATTACCGCCACACCTTCTACCGCCGCAGCCGCGAAGAACGTGTTTTTAGGTATGGCCGCAGTTTACGACTTTGCCGCCAGGGGGCACAAAGGGACGGGATGCGAACGGACAGAAATATACAGTGACTGTAAATATCCTGCTACTTATGAATTAGTTATTATTTCTTATGAAACATTAGGACAAAACATTAAAATTGCTCCATTAATCATTAAAAACTTGTTAACAGCTTTATTATTATTGTAAACGTGTTAAATGAAATGAAGATTCATTTTGGAAAAAGTAAAATTAAAAGTAAAATTAAAGAAATAAAAGACCACTAAAATAAACGACAACTAAAATGAAAGTAGGTACAAACATACATACAAATAGGCCTAAATAAATAAATATATAAAGCAGTGTTTTAGTCTAAAAATAGAGAGATGTACAGTGTTTGTTATTTTGAAGTGACTAAGACTAAGAGTTACTAAATAAGCTTTTTCATTTACGTTTTCATTTTCATTTTCGTTGTATTTTACTATCTAATTGTATATCTATTGTCTATAAATAATAAATGAATAATTAAATAGGCCTAAATAATTATTTACTTAAAGACATTACCTGTTAAACATGGAGAAACGTCCGGCGCATGGTCTAAAGAGCTCTTAAGTTGAATGCTACTTCATTAAAAGCATAAAAAGAAACCGACCTACCTCAAGCAGAGTAACAAACATTCTCCCATACTGTTGAGAGAGGTGTTTTTTTAAATTTCTAAATATGTACTATTTTGAAGGCGGAGCCCTTGAGCCACGACTACCTATTGTGTTATCGCCACTGACCAATGGAAGTTTGAAAGTTTCTACCAGCCAAAACTTTTTAGTTTCATTTTTTAGTTTCATTTATGTCTAAATCAGACGATAGACTGAATGTTAATGATGGTCATATATAGAAAAGTGCAGCATGAACATTTATCAAAATATCTCGTTTTTTTGTTTTATGGTAGAAAGTAAGTAATTTGTATTTTGAGAATCATGGATGTGAGGAAATACATTAAAAACATTTTATTTCACTATAAATACTGAATGGAGCAAAAATTCTTTATTGTTGATTTCAATATTATAATTTGCTTTGTCCTACCTCAGTCCTCTCTGTCTGCTATTCTACCTTTAGAGATGTTTAGTAACGTGCCTCTATGATGTAGTCGTGTGGGTCACAGGTGCTGAATGATCTTTTGAAGAGCAGAAAGAAGCCTTCGGTGGACTGATGAGTCTCCAGCAGCTGATAGTCCTGTTGAGTGTCCAGCATCACTCGCCCTTCACTGTCACTCCACGCATCCTAAGAATATTAAAAGTGATCATAAAAACATCAAACTGTTTTTTTTTTATCTATTCAAGAACTACCATTCAAAAAGATTGGTCCTTTCTAGGTTTTAAAAAATCTATAATGCTTAACACATTTATTAGATGAAAAATGACAGCAATGTTGGTAAATATTGTTAAAAATGAAACTGTGAATATATATGGTAAAATGTAATTTATTGATAAGATGACAGCTGTAGTTTTAACATCTTTACTCCAACCTTGAAATTCACACTATCTTTTCGAAATTACTGTAACATGCAGATTTTTAATAATAATTTAGTGAATAAATCAATTAATTCAAAATAAAAGTTTATATTTTATAACACTAAACTATTCATAACTCATGAGCATATTAACTATTGTGAACTGATAAACTGCAATTAATGCTGTATTATACTTTAGTTTTCCTAACACAATATAGCCTATTGCAGAAATATAAAAGTATTTATTTTGTTTATATTAAGCTACACTTAAAAAACAACAACAAAAAAACAACAATAATTTTACGGTTTATTTCCGGCAAAGGCATGGGGTGCTGGAAAAAAAAAGTAAAATAACTGCCCGTAAATTACAGAAATTTACCGTTAAAAATGCATTTTAAATTACAGAAGTTTACCAGAAATTTAAAGGAAATTTCTGTAATTTAATATCAGTTATTTTACGGTATATTTCTGTAATTTAACTGTTGTTATTTTACTTTTTTTTCCGGCACCCCAGCTGCCAGAAATAAACTGTAAAATTATGGATTTATTTTACAGTGTATAGTTGTTGTTGTATTTCCACAACAGATTGATTCAACTTTACTAAGCTTTAGTATGGTTCAACAACACTATAAATGACTACAGAGTTTTTCTATGTGGGCTGATTTATATGCTTTATATACATTTATATGATTATATGATTTATATACAACATATATGCTTAATGCTTCAAATTGTCAGATTTTTATTTTCTTCTTTGCTTTAGAGCAGGGGTGCCCAAACTTTTTCTTATGAAGGGCCAAAAACCAAACTTGACTGAGGCTTGTGGGCTGGAGGTAAATATAGGTGGTGTAATTTACCATGAGTAATTTCCTAATTTATTCATTCATTAATTTTCCCTCCGCTTATAGTCACTTTATTCAATAGGGGTCACCACAGCAGAATGAACATCCAACTTATCCAGCACGTTTTACACAGCGGATGCTCTTCCAGCTGCAACCCAGTACTGGGAAACATCCATACACACTCCTCCACACTTATACACTACAGCCAATTTAGCTTATTCAATTCACCAATAACACATGTCTTTGGATATTGGATGCCTGGAGCAAACCCACACGAACACAGGGAGAACATGCAAACTCCATGCATATATGCCAGCTGACCCAGCTGGGACTCGAACCAGCGACCTTCTTGCTGTGAGGTGACAGTGCTACCAACTGAGCCACTTTGTCGCCCCCTAATTTATTTAATAATGTTTAGAAATGACTAAAGTATTGCTTTATTTGAACTAATACAGTATTTTATTACATTTTACAAGGATCTTATTACAGTAAAAACAAAATCTTATAACAAAATTACACTAGTTTTTGCCTTGATTTGCTTGCCCATGTCATCTGCATAGTCCTCTATCCGTCGAGTGACAGTATTTACATTTTTAAAAATCTGTTTCATTTACAACATTTAATTTAAACATTTAATTTCAGTTTGATTTTTTGTAGCTCTGTAATAAACAAAAAAAGGTTACATCAAATTAGAAATGGCGATCTCTGTGTTAAAGGTATTCGCCCCAACTCTCTCCATCATACTCACTCTCCTCTCAAATGGGATGGTTGGCCAAATCAAAGTTTACAATAGGCCAATTTTGGCCCACAGGCCCTACTTTGGGCATCTCTGCTTTAGGTTCTTCTAATGTGACTAACATAATAGTTGGATGATTTTTTCTAAAAATGCTTTAAACAAAAAATGCTAATAACAATATTTGCATAGCATTCTAATATACACTCTAAAAAAACACAGTGTTAAAAACGACCCTAATTGGGTTGTTTTCAACCCTATTGCTGGGTAAATATAGGACAGAACAGGGGTTAAATTAACCCAAATAAATGGGTTATTATTTTTAACCCCAAAAATGTGTTTTTTTTTCCTACCAATAATTGCTTATTTTTACTTAAATAACAGGTTAGTTTGACTTAATTTATAGGTTATATTTTCAAATTTAATTTTTAGCTTTCTTTTAAAATCATTAACCACATAAAAACACAAACAGGTGAATATTGTATTAGCTTTATTCATTTTTTGTTCCTTTACATTTGTTCAGCACATCACACTCTGTAAATACACTTTACCTCAGAGATCACACCTATTAACACTAAATACAAACAGTGAACTGCATTTAAAACAAGTTGTTTCATATTTATGGGTTGCTCGTAAACATTTATAATAATAATATATTTATATGGCATCGCAGTCAGGCCCTGCTGGGAGTTGATTTGACCCAAGGAGCTGGGTTGATGTGCTTGTGTGGTGCTAGGGTTGCATTGATTCAGGTCTTAGAAATTATTACCCAGAAAAATAACCCAAGTTTGGGTTACATAGCACAACCCAAAAACTACCCAAGACTCTGAAAATAACCCCCCAAAATTACCCAAATGCCTCAACCCAACATTTGGGTAGAAAAAAATAACCCCAGATTTTTTAGTGTGTAATAACATTAAAGGGGTTCCTTTGTAGAATTTACAATGACTTTCGTAGTTCAGTTATTTTAAAAAGATTTTAACTAATAATCATTCCAAATTAACAACCAACCATTTTTTTCATCCCTACAATGTTTTGACTTGCTGTCTGTAACTCTTCTCCTTGACATCCGCTGTGGGAGGAAAGGCGAGCGGCTGGCCATACAACATTTATTCAAAACGGACCAAACAGTGCCGTCCACAGGCAAAATAATGAAATAAATCATTCATAATGAATGAAGAGGGGCCTTGACACGCGTCTGACCTTCTACTTTTCAACCACTTTATTTGGGGCGCGGCAGACGTGAGCTGTTCATGCCGATGATGGGAAGGAGTTTTGCGCTGTGCTGCTGAACTGGATACGGACGAGCGTGTGGGTGTCCTGACTGTAGACCAGCAAACATAACAACATCCATAAAGAAAGACTCTTTAGACTGACAGAGAGAGGCTGTTCTGACGCTGAGGTTAGAAATTCATCATCTGTTGTTCATTAACAAATAAAGAGGTATCTATGGCGACAAATTTGTTTTATTACTTTTAGAAATGTCTGTCAACATTTCTTACAAAAAAATATTAATTATAAATCATTATTATTTATTTAGCTTTTTTTTCCCAGAAAATAACAATTGGTCCGATTAGCAAATGTTTTCAGTTTGTGATTGAATATTAGGGTTATTCCCAAATACTGACTTTTTAAATTTTCTTACATTTTTTTTTAAATTCCATAATCCATAAACATTAATTAACCGTACAGGACACAAAAACAATGATCGAATTTACAGATTTAAACAAAAATATAGACTTTTGTCAAATAATAAATCATAAATAAAGAGACAATTTGCAGTTCAAGGGTTCATATAAATATATACCAATTAGTTATTAAATATCGTGTATTTTTTGCTTTACTTCTTATTAATAAATACTGTACCTATAAATGTTTCCTGTCTGTTTGCGTTAAATCTTAATAATATTATTAAGATAAATAATATTTAGTGTGGGCGACGTGGTGGCGCAGTGGGTATCGCTGTCGCCACACAGCAAGAAGATTGCTGGTTTGAGCCTCAGCTGGGTCAGTTGGCATTTCTGTGTGGAGTTTGCATGTTCTCCCCGTGTTCG
>CAIGQQ010038783.1:3088088-3113141 GCA_903798035.1 Danio albolineatus | reverse complement strand
CATGACCAGCAAAGAACCAGCCTTAACCAAAACCCACCTAACCAGCAGATGCTGTTTTATCTGACTGTCTGTTTTTCAGTTTGACCTTCATAACTTAAAGCTTTTAAAAGTGCTTCAGATTTTCTGTTCAGGCATCCTCAAACTAACATCAAAGTCTGTCTTGACGATAAAAAAAATCTAGATTTAGTTGGTATTCTTCTCTGCATCGCCACCATTAATCCAGAGAGCTCATTGTGTGCCTTCAGCTGGAGGCCAGGCACATTACGGCTGAGCCTTTGCTGTGTGGATCCTACCAGTCATTATCATGTTGGCCAAAATCAATGAGCAGGCCTTACAGATGGGCTGCTGCTTATCTTGGCCCTCATCCAGCTCCACTGGGCGGCTCTTTTGTTCAGTCCTCAGAACATCCTCACGGCCAGACTTCAGCAGATAAGAGGCAGAAGGAAATCAGCGGCTGACATGACATGATCATCTGCACAGTACATCTTATGTCAACGTTTTTGTGCAAGGGAAAGACTGTGCGGGTGTAATTCTCAACGCTCATCGCTCCGGCAAAGAATTATATGCGCTGTTGACTATAAACAGCCACTGGTTCCATCAAATTGCAAATCGGGAAACAGCAATCAATGAGAAATGGAAATATGACTTACACGCAGTTTTATGGCACTTCACAACAGCTGTCGTGGGCCTCGTTGATGTGCCTCAGAAACATGAAGATGTGAAACACTGCATCTGTAAATGAAGCTAGCGATGGAGTAAACACTTATTGAGGGAGAAATATAAGGTTCAATTTGTAAATCATGATATCCATGACTGTACATACAACTTATGGACTTTAAAAGTGATTTTGGTATACAGTAGTGTAGATGTTTCAAGCTATCAATGATTTTTATGTAGAGGCCATTACTTTATAAGTAAATATAAGGCTAATTTTACACACAAACAAATGATTTGTTAGATAATTTAGATTCTGTCATTGATGTGTGTTTGGGGCTTCGGTTGACCCATAACACTTTATAAACTGAGGCAATAGTGTCTCAAAATTAACCAGCCTGATCTCATGATAAAACGTAAGCATTTTACGTTTTGCTAGTTTAGTGGCTAATTTGCACAAAATCGTACGAGTTCAGTCGTACGAAAATGTACGATTTTAAAAAGGAGGCATGGCACCCAACCCCACCCCTAAACCCAACCGTCATTGGGTGATGAGCAAATCGTACTAAATTGCACAAATTAGATCGTACGAATTTAAACGAATTAGCCACTAAATCAAAAGTTGCGAATTGCCATGAGATAGTGTTGAATTAACCCAAAAAACTTTAAATAATATTGTGGCACACAGTTAAGGCAGGCCTTGGCATTACATATTGATACTTAACTACGATTAATGGCATTTTAAGAATCAACGGCAATAAGATAAAAGGCACAAATGATAAAAGATGCTCAATTTAATACGTTATAATTTGACAATGTTCTGGTAGCAAGAACCTAAAACATCATCCAGTCTGAATTTAGACTAGGAACTAGTCATTACATAAAGGGTATTGCTTTAATTTTATTAACTTCATTGTATTTACTATTGTATTTACTTCATATATTCCCTATTTATAATAAATGATTGCTAGAATTGGCGGCACGGTGGCTCAGTGGTTAGCACAGCTGCCTCACAGCAAGAAGGTTGCTTGTTCGAATCCCGGCTGGGCCAGTCGGCATTTCTGTTTGAGTTTGCATGTTCCCCCTGTGTTCATGTGGGTTTCCTTTGGGTGCTCTGGTTTGCCCCAGCCCAAAGACAAGCGGTAGAGGTGAATTGGATGAACTAAATTGGCCAGAGTGTGTGGCTGTTTCTCAATATGTGTTCTTCAGCGTTCTTGCATCCTCGTGTTCTCCTGTAACGTCATCATCAACAGTTCAGTTCCAATACTCAAGACTGCAAGAACGGACGACGCGTGAAAGTTCCCGGATGTGTTCTTGATATCGAGGAAGCACCGATGCAGACTTGAACTCGCTCTAGAAGTCCCAGAAGTCATTGCGACTGGAGGTGGGAAGTGCAGCATTTTATATAGATTAATTATTAAAGTTCACAGATATTCTTATTTATCTTAGGAGTTTCTCTAAATGAGACGATGAAAGTAAACATTAACATGAAAATCCTAATAAAGGTATAAACACAAGGGTGTTTATTTGTTGAAATTTGTATTAAAATCTGTTTTATTTGTGTTGTGCAGCTTATATTTGTAAAGTGTTCATGCAGAGTATATATTGTGAAATGGGGGAAAACAATAAATTGTAGTATGGATGCTGTAATGTTTAAATAATCTTCGGTTAAAGATGAGTGAGGGTCATGTGACCATCAGGAAGAACGCAGCATCTCATTCCTCACAGGACACGCTCTCTGTCCTCGTGTTCTGCAGAGTTCATTCTTCCGAGGTGACCTGGCAAGACCGGTCTTCATTAGAACGCAAGTCCGTTCTCTGCATTATTGGAATTGAGAAACAGCGTATGAGTGCTTGTGTGAATGTGAGCGTGTACAGGTGCTTTCCAGTACTCGGTTGCAGCTGGAAGGTATGCTGGAATAGTTGGCGGTTCATTCCGCTGTGGCGACCCCTGACAGTCAGAAACAAAGCCGAAGAAATATGAATGAAGGAATGATTAGTAGAATGTATTGTCATTTTATTCAATTTCACTGTTTAATCACTCAATTAACAATTAGTAAAAGTGTCCACATAATGATTATTAGTAGTGTTATTATCACCATTAAAATGTTTGATTGCACGTAATGGAGACAAAAATCTTCATCTAATAAGCAACAGCATTATCTCTATTATAAAGTGACCCCAGAAAGTTTAACACACATTTTAACGACTTAATTGAGCAGCGAGGCGTTATCTCAACGCCTTCCAGGAGCTCTGATGAATTTATGACGCTTCTGAATTCGTTGAACTCACATCACAGTTCCTGATAGCCGCATATCGTCAGTCAGTGGCCGGAACTGTAAAACCGTCTCATCCCACTCCCGCGCGCGGGCAGATTTACAGCGCACTTCAGCCGCACGAGACAAACAGCAGCAATTATCTCGCGGGAAAGAGAGGGAGAGAGAAAGAGCGCGCGACACCAAACATACGGCACATCGGCGACGCGAGCTCTGAGAACAAACAAGCTGAGCTTTCATAGTCCATAGTAATTTCTGGCTCACGGAGGAGGAGGAGGAGGAATAAAGAAGACACTGACATCTCCAGCAAATGTGAAGCTTGAGGCGCATTGTGTGATATGGAGCTGCGAAGGGTTTCATGGTGCGGTTGAGGACGTTTAAAGGAACAGCGTTTATACGGCACTTCATGTTATGGACCTTTTCTGACATAGTTTACGGTTATTTCCTCAAACGCCGGCGTTTTTCTGAATAGGACTACGTGTTGAAAAGGACTTTTGGGCGCCTCAACAAGTTTTTTTCTGTTCTTAATGACTATATGAGATCTGTGAGCTTGTTTTTCCCATCACCTTTAAGGAACTGTTCATGAATTGTCGTTTAGGATGTTGGTAACTCTACAAAGAAGGATATAAAAAAGGAACATTTTGATTTTTTTTTATGAAGAATTCGTCTTGTGTTAAGAGCGTGAGACAATACGTGCTACCACACCACTGTTGTTTTTCCAACTAATTCACGTTTAAGACGCCAAAAGTCGACGAAAGTCACTTCACGGATTCCGTAACAGTTCGTTTAAAACTCCTTCATAAAGCTCGTGCACGTCTCGTTCAAGCATCGTCCCTTCTGCAGATGTGCTCTGGTTCAATTTTAACCATCGTGTAGGTAAGATCTTTAGCCATCTTTACTGTGATTTACTTTCATTTATTTATCCACATATTGCTTTTATTGTGACGAATGTGGTTTCACTAGTAGTGTGTGTAATCTTTCTGTATCCAACGTTAGTTGATGTTTACATTATTAACACTTTTAAGCAATGAAGTTAGCCCATAGACTTCGAGCTTTGACTGCATCTAGCAGGTTATGCTCTGTCCATGGTGCTGAAGTTATGGGAAGTTGACCTGCTGAACTCTATTCAGTTCTGTTGGTATCTTACTGTCTATGAATATTAACCATGGTTTCATTATAGTAAAAGTGTAGTAACCATAGATTTGACCTTGATTAACGTTTATGTATTGCAAATACTGCAAATACCATGGATACATTATGGTAAGTGTAGCAAAATGCTTAACTACAACAACCAGTTAGAGTAAAAAACATGGTTAGGTTTATTAAGGCTAGTTCTCACTAGTGAGATTAAGCTGGATTTTTAACTAAAACATTGCAATTTTCTGGCCTGTAAAACCAAGAGAAGAGGTTAAGCAATTAAAAAAAAAACAATTGTTTGATTTCCATTTTTTTAAAAGCATGTTTGTTCTTTGATGCATCTAAAGAGATTGGTTAGGTAGTTGTTCATTTTAAAATGTTTTAATTATATGACCAGTGAGCCAGTCAGCACCAGTCTCAACCTGATTTTATCATATAACTCAACGTCAACAGCCCTTGAACCTATCACTTACAGTCAAGCAGATACAGCAATCTTACATTCCTTCTAATTGGTGGATGTGATTTCCCATGACCCATGACCTCTTCAAAGGTGAAGGGATTTTTTTTTTACCCTCTGTGTTAGTCATGAGATGGGACCTACAGGGGGATGGGCATTTCCAACATAATAATGTTAAAGAATTCTCTCCACCCCCAGCCATGACCGTTCCTCCATCCTTTACCCTCCCCCGTCACATCTCTGTCTCTCTCTGTCACACACATATTAATTGCAAGATGCCCCCATTCCGATGAATAATAGAGAGATGGCATGTTCATTCAAAAGTGTCATCTTTAGAGGAGGAAAAAACAGGAAAGCTTAAAAGTGGAGGTTCTTTATTAACGTTAACATAAACACACATGGAGTCTTTCAGTTCAATTAAATAAATTTACTTTAGTAAATTAAATTCTTTACTTTAGTAGTAAAAATTGTGCTTTTAAGAACTGTTCACTCAACAGTTGTTTAGGAAACCAACAAATTATTCTTTTATGGTAATAATGGGGTAGATCGCAAACCTCACATAAAAATTATCAATCATTTATTCTCCATGTGGTTTTAAACCTTTATGAGTTTGTTCCTTCTGTTTGAAGAATGCTGGTTGCTGGGACCTATCAACTTTCATAGTGGGAAAAAAATACTATGGTAGTGAATTAAAAAAAAAATCTCTTGTGTTCAACAAAAGAAAGAAACTCAGTTAGGTTTTGAGCAAGTGAAGGATGAGTAAATGATGGCAGAAATTTTGGGTAAACTATCTCTTTAAGAGTGAACAAGCAGTGTCACCTCACCTACGCATGTCGACTCTTTTTAAAAGTGCCACAAGTATTCACATCTTCAAATGACAGTTTCTGTGCGGTAACAGTTTTTAACCTAATCTGGCCTTTAAAATGTCTGTCAATGGTGTAAATAAATGTAGTCAAGTTCATCAAGTCACATTAAGTCATGCTTTTGACTTAAGTAGAACTCATTCGTTCATTAATTTTCTTTTCGGCTTAGTCCCTTTATTAATCTGGGGTCACCACTGTGGAATGAATCGCCAACTTATCCAGCATATGTTTTTACGCAGCGGAAGCCCTTCCAGCTGCAACCCATCTCTGGGAAACTTAAGTAGACCTGTCAAGGGAATATTGTTGTCCTCATGCCTTTTTGTAGGGATAAACCATATATTCTTTTGTTTGAACAGATAATATATATATATGTTCCACTAGGAGGGCAACACAGTGCCGCAGTGGGTAGCGCTGTCGCCTTACAGCAAGAAGGTTGCTGGTTCGAGCCTCAGCTGGGTCAGTTGGCATTTCTGTGTGGAGTTTACATGTTCTCCCCCGTGTCCGAGTGCTCCGGTTTCCCCTACAAGTCCAAACACATGCAGTATAGGTGAATAGCTAGAATTGTTCCTAGTGTATATGCGTGTGAACGAGTGTGTTTGGATGTTTCCGAGTGTTGGGTGGCAGCTGGAAGGGTGTCCGCTGCGTAAAACATATGCTGGATAAGTTGGCGGTTAATGAATATTCCACTAGGCATGGGATAACCGCTGTCAAGATAAACCGCCAAAATTGTCTGCTATATCATTCCTAAAATATGTGTATGATTTTTTATTTACATTTTATTTTTTTTAGGAAAACATTATCTCCAGCAGAAAAGATATCCGAAGAAGCTGTTTTAAATTGTAAAGCAATCTGTGTTTTTGAATCTAATGAAGACAGAATTAATTCATTGTGAATAGAATGATTTATTTGAATCATTTCGTTTGACAAGTTTACTGTTCCAAAATATTTTAAATGTTACTCAAAATAAAATGTTTTGTGTGTATATAGACGGAAAAGTTTTTGTTTTTTTACCCAGACAGAGCAGTAATGACAATACCATGAAACCGTGATATTTTTATCCAAGGTTATCACACTCTCTTATACATGCCTATGTTCCACAGATGAAAGAAAGTTAGGTTTAGACCAGTGAGGAAGTGATGACAGAACATCTGTCCTTTTTTAAGTGTTTAACCTAAAAGCATGGATTTTTGTTGCATCACCAAGACAAGAATATGCAATGTCATGTAAAACCCATGTTATCATGTTTTTCACATGAAAATGCTCCAATGCCACATTAGCAGGTGATGGCACATGTGAGGCTCACATAGTAATCAAATCCATACAATGTTTATTTGTGTGCATTTTGCAGCACCCATTTGTAAAGCACACTCAGACAGGCTAGATTTTATCACCATATGGTTTGTGTGCAGAGACATTTAGTGATTTGGCTGCCTGAGGCATCATTCTGGTACGACTCTTTTTCTCCCTGAACCTTCAATCTGCCTTTTCACACACATCTCCTTGCTACTCTTTCATTTATGTCCTTTACTGTCCACCCTTCCTTCTCCTCCCCCATCCCCTCCCCCACGCACCCCCCACTCCGTTGCTAGTCTCCTGCCATAAGGCCATGTCACTTCCTGCAACCGCAGACACCAGCATGAGCGTACAACACTCGAGCCTCCCCAAGGGAAAACATGCCTTGCAGAATAAAAACATACAAAGACTGCTTCTAACAGAAGAAGCGAGCTGATGCTGCCACATCCCCCCAAACTGCTGAAGCTGAACTGGGAAGCAGAGAAGGTCCCAGAGCAATAACAAAATGGATTATTTCTCACAGCTTTTGGTGTGGAGGAAATGTCTCAGCAGGAAATTCGTCTCCTCCATGGAGGGATCGTTCGGGTCTGGGGCTGCTCAACGTGAAAGAGCAGCAGGATAAGTTTCGAAGCACATAACGATTCTGTATATGGAGTGGCCGCTTGCCAGTCGGACAGGCAGAGATATAAAAAGATTAGGGCTGGAAGAAAAGTGGAAAAGAGGCTGTACTCAGCCACCCTACAGGAATAACTCCAAACGCACACACTCTGTTATCTCACAAAAGAGTGTTTTTATGTAACTCCTGTAAACACTTTTATCTTCTTCGTGGTGATGGAAGAAGGCTGGAGGTTGTGTACACAGCGGCTACAAAGAATGACTAAGTCATATGCTCACTCCATCCCTCTAATGCACACACAGTCAGTCACCCGTGAGGCCGGAGAGAGCTGAACTCACTGTTGTTTCAGTTAAACTGAGGACAAATCCTTTAGAAATGAGTCCTACTGTCAGTTTACTTCCATTGCTTTGTACTGCTGGGCTGTTGAATGCTTAATTCTGATTGGTCTAAGCACAAAAACGGTCTAGTTGAGCAGAATTTGCAGATCAAACAGGATTCAATCAATTCAGGCTCATTATTGATACGTACCCCTATATACATTTCTGGAGATTGTGAAATACGTCCCAGGAGGTGTGTTTTATTGCAGTTTTTGTTTTCACGAATCCACCAGAGGCCGTTGTGTATTCTTTTTGAGATCTCAAATTTCTTTCGCGAGTGCCATTCACGCCTGCTTTTGTTGCATAAATCCAGCAGAGGCCGACTGACTGACTGATCAACTGACTGACCGACTGATCCCCCACCCACCTCCTTCCCTAAACCCAACCAACAGTGTTTTCAAAAGCATTCCAGAAAAAGAAAAGCCCTCGCCTGATTTTTACCACGTTTTCATCGTTATTTACTTGTTTATTTCATTTTTTGGTGGACTCAAACCCATATTCAACTTCTCTCTGCGACATACATGGCAAGCTAGTGGGCAAATTGGTAACAGCGGAAAAGCCGTCCACATGGAGTTAAGCTGTCAGATTCTAGTGTGAACAGAAACAGAAGCCGTCGGCGGGATCGTACTGCCTCATTGCGTTTGTTTTAAAGACAAAATGCAGCCATACTTAGCTGTGGCTACATAATTTGCGCTCTCCATAAATGTATACGGAGGTACGTTTTCACAATAAGCCTGTGTTAAATTCAGTGGTGAGTTCTATTTTGCTCAATTTTCTCTCATGGCATTTAACTTTTTCCGACCAACTATTGACCAGGTGTTTGTGCTGTAGTGGAGATGGTTGAACAGAAGTAGAAAAGCATATGCGATAAATACATAAAGAAAAAGCATGAGCGTGACTTCTTCCATGCAACAAGCGAGTGTCAGAAGCACAAAAATGCGCAGTGCTACCAGGTGTATTGGGGTATTTCTGATTTTCATTAGGTGTTATCCAACATGGGAGAGTGATTTTGCATATTCACTTGCTCATACTTATTGAAAATCGATTAGGCATAAATGTCAAAATAGTCACAAAAAAGCTGCCAATAAACACTAGTAGTAATCATTCTGGTGTGCAGTCAAGGACTTTTTGTGAACAACAGCAATGATCCTCCAGCCACATGGAGAGAAATCTGACTTGTAGGTTTGATTCCCATTACAAGCACTATAGTTTTGTACAGCTCTTCCACTTTTAACATCAAAAAGTGCAGTTCCCTGAACCAAGATATCAAACTCCCAAATATGTGAGTTGCATTTATATAGCTTAATTGAATAGGACATATTTTGAATATATATTTGATAGTGAGCCCGCTTCAGATGTCCAGCTGTGGTTTTAACTACTATGTTGTTGTACTGTAACTGTTAACTACAGAAGAATTATCTAGCTTATTTAGATACAGAATGCCATTGTTTTATGGTATGAGGCTTTATTACGTTCAATTACATATGACTGAATGCTATATTGTTGTGTAACAACAATATCAGTCCTTTTGTATAAGTAGCACTTAGTGCCACTTCATATTGAATTGCTTAATACCTCCTCAATTGTAAGTTGCTGTAGCCAAAAGAATCTGCTAAATGACTAAATGTAAAGGTAAAAGTTTACCTACAGGTGTTGTTGGTGTACATTAGAAACTGTCCTCCTACAAAAAAAATAACAATAACAACAAATCAAAACAAGCAACAACAACAACAACAACAACAACAAAAAACAATAGGTTGTTTGTGTAACCATTTTTTACAATTTATAGTTATGTTTTCAAGACAAGCATCCTATAGATGGCATAAAAAGAATGAAAATGATGAGCGATGTGTTTGTTGTCGTTAAATGGTACATGAACTTCATTACCAGTCAAAATGCTTACTTTTTTTAAACACAGTGTTTGTCTATTTATCAAACAACCTCTATATCAGTCTCTCCCAAACAAACACAAACTCACACAAACATAGAAACAGATAATCACATAGTATTTTTGTCAGTAACTGCTGCCACTCAACTACTTCAGTTACAGCAGAAAAATTACATGACATTTGTTTCAACAGCAAATAGTATACTTGAATCAGATAAGGTTGTCTTGCAGTTTTGCTATTGGTAGAGGGACTGCTGCAGGGACACTATAGTGTTTAGAATTAAACACTTGATGTCCTTTGTTATAATAAAACATCTAAAACATGAGGAGGCCCATCATCAATTGACTTAAAATTAACACCGTTAATTACAAATCAGTCATGTGCATGATATAAAAATCGTTTACAGTCAAATGGTTGGACTGTCATGTGGTATATTATAAATAGATATTTTCTTGACAACATTGAAATTGAAGGAGTGTGAAGGAGTGTAGGAAGAGGAAGAAAAGATGACTCAGGCACCATGGGTTGTAAATGACATGACTGGAATCGTCTCTTCCACAATTAGCTCTTGCAGAATAGATTTTGATGTCTTAAAAATAAGAAAATAGAAATGCCCTCGTCTGATTTTTACCATGTTTTCAGACCTTACCATGTTTTCACCGTTATTTACTTGTTTATTTCAGTTTTTGCCTTTTGTTTTTGTTTTACCTGCATTCTGGAACCATTCTTCACCGGACTCAAACCACATAGTCAACTCCTCTCTGCGACATACATGGCCGTCCACATGGAGTTAAGCAGTCAGCTTCTAGTGTGAAAAGAAACAGAAGCCGTTGGCGGCATCATACCGCCTCATTGCATTCGTTGTAAAGACAAAACGCATCCATACATAGCTCTGGCTACATAATTTGCGCTCTCCATAAATGTATACAGAGGTACGTTTTCACAATAAGCCTGTGTTAAATGTTGAATATTGACATTTTCTTTTGTAATAAATATGGTGGTTCTTTGTAGCTTATGTGTGACTACTTTAGTCCAATACTAAATTAAGAAAGAACAAAATAACGTGGTTTGTTAAATAATGTTTTGAAAATGCATTGTTATGGTAAATAGTTTTTATTGTTTTTTTTTTGTCAATATATTTGTCATAATTGTCTTATAATTGCCACCATATTGGCTTATTCTGAAGGACTACCTATTGGAAATGATTACTGGTCATTTGGTTGGTCGGTACCATTTAGGAGTGGTAAACTTGATGTATCAGTTTTATTGAAGTGTGTGAAATGATTAAGAGAGAGGAGAGGAGATCCATAAAAAAGTGAGTGAATATAATGCAAATGTTTACTTTTATGCTATGCAGGGATTTCATATTTCTCCACATGAATGTAACTTTAATCTTAAACTGGTGATTGAGACAGTAATTGTGGATAACCCTAATGCAAACCACCTGCAATTTACAGCAGAAGCCTTCTTAAGCATTTGTATGAGCATGAATCACTGTATTGTGTGGGTGAGACCTACTCAAGCAGTGTACCTGTTTGCTGTTACTATGGTGACAAGATGCCACTTTGAGTGCCCATGCAGGATTTCATCTCTTTAGACTTTATAGGGTATAATGACATGGGCAGACTGACAAGTGTACCCAGTATATGTGGCAAAGTGATGCTGTATATCATGAATTCATGTTATATCATGTTCTTTACATGGATTAATCACTGGTCCATAGAAGGCGCTGTTTCAAAGCCGTAAAATATTATTTTGGCCATAAAAGAAAAAAACAGTAAACACGAATAAATAGTTCCATCCTTCTTCATATAGCATTAGTTTCAGATTTGCTATGAATATCAGTAAGCCATTACAATTTTGTCAACATTTCTAACAGAACCATAATTTAGTGGATTCATGCCCAGATTTAAATGTAGCTTTCACACCTGACTTTGAACTGTTGTTGTGACCAACTGGTCTCTGTAACAGCATCTTTACAACAACTGTTATGCAAACAAGAAAAGAACTCTGCATTTATGATCATCGACATTGTAAATGACCTTAATTTAGTGCAAATTCATTCAACAAGTTCTGTTTTCATAGACTACTGAAGGGCTGAGCAATTCATTGATTTTTATGTGCTTTGTGTAAGTAAATCCAGTTACCATAGATAAGTCATAGTACACTGACATGCTCAAAATCAAAGTCAATGCGATACTATAATGAAATCAAAATAATTGTTGTGTGTGTGATAATGACGGCTGTTTTTAGTAGCTTCTCAGTGATCTATGGCTCTGTAGTAAACAGTGTTACCTCTGAAAGTATGTAAAAGATATTTTTAGAAACAGAGTAGTCTCCATCTTTGTTAAAAAATGACTTTTTACAATAATCTCTCTCTGTTCACATGAAAACGCACTGTGATGCACTGTTAAGCGTATGCAGAATCAGCATGCAGCATGATAAAAGCCTTTCATACTGGGTTCACACCAAACACAGAATTAAGTACTCACACAAGTAAATTCCATTTAAAGTCAATGCAAACAGAAGTGAACAGAGGGGCAAGCGACGTAGGATACACAGAGTTCACCTCAGTTTCCTCTATTCTGTTTGGTGTGAGCCTAGCCTAAGTAAAGTAGCACAGGCTCATTGTGAAAATGTACCCCAGTATACATTTTTAGAGAGTGCAAATTATGTAGCCAGAGCTAAGGATGGCTGCATTTTGTCTTTAAAAGAAACAATATGGGACGGTATGCTCGCTTCTGTTTCTTTTCGCGATATCAGCTGACCACTTACCTCTGTGTGGATGGCTTTTCCACTTTTACCAGTTTTCCCAGTAGCTCGCCACGTAAGTCAGAAGACTGCAGACGCAGAGCAGAGTCGACGGCGATGACGGCTTTGGATCTGGAGAAGAAGAGTTCCAGAAACAGGGAAAACAAAAACAAAAGCAAAAAATAAATAAATAAATAAACAAGTAAATAAAAGGGTGAGAATGTGGTGAAAATCAGGCAAGGGATTTTGTTTTTTCTGGATTGTTTTTGAAAACACTGTTGGTTGGGCTTAGGGAAAGTGATTGGTAGGAGGATATTGGTTGGTCAGTCTGTCAACAGCCGCCTCTGGTGTATTTAGACGAGAAGAGAACACTCGAGAGAAATTTGAGATCTGAAAAAGTGTATACATCAGCCTCTGGTGGATTAGCGAAAAGAAAATCTGCAAAAAAAAAACCCTCCTGGGACAAATTTCGCTCCCCAAAAACGTATACCAGGGTACGCATCAATAATGAGCCTGGGTTGGAATCAAGCCATGTTGGCCCATCAGAAAGAAAAAAACATTAGCACGCTGAGGTCAAGAGTCAAATTCTCCTATACACACTGTAACAATAATTTCTGGAATTATTCACTCTGGTCAGATGAACAGCCAAACCATGTAGATGAAAACTACGGTTTTGAAAAAACATGTGTTTGTGTGGACAGGACCTTAATTACAATGAATCACCGAAAGCAGTTAAATTTTGTCTTCATTCAGCAATTCTGTTTGGATTTCCTGGGTTACTTCTTCATGGGTGTTTGGAGTTTTCATGTGAGAGCGCCCTCTGGCCTTTGGAGAGGATTTACTTCTGATCGCAGAACCATTTTTTGACAAGTTTTGGATGAAATTCACTACTGCATTGCATAAAAAGTGTATTATTTTATATTGTGTCAACGTCTTCTAATAAGACAATTAGCAAAAGTGTAGACCCCAGTCAACAAGTTTGAGATGAACAAAGCCACTTATTTAGAGTAAATATATAGAGTCTATTTCTTTTTTTAAAGTCACTCATTTAGAAACCTTATATTGGCCATTGCATATACACACTTAACATTAGCCCCGATTCACACACACTTTGGTGGTAAATTACCTTTTAGATATAAAACAGATCCCTTTTAAAAAATAACACACTCTAAAAATGCTAAAAAAAAATTTCTTGCTAAAATATGGACAAATCCAAAAGCTGGACAAAAACATTAATACTGAAAAAAAAAAACAGTAGTTAGGTTTGTTTATGTTTCCCCCTCATTTTGAAGGAAAGAACCCAGTATTTTTCAGAGACCGTGAAATCAGATGACTCGGTATGAAAAGTTGTAACACGACCAGAAAACAACTGGTATGATGCTACATGTGAACGAAGAATGAAGATGTACAAGTTCCAAATGTGTAAAAAGTTTGCATTTGAGTCAATCACAAAGCTCTGTTTATGGCAAGACCCACTGCTTTTTTATTGTTTTTCTATGTTATCATGCACTTGACTAGGCTTACCACTGAATCAAGGAGTGCTGAACTATTGTGCATTTCATTTTTATAAGTGGAAAACCACGTTCTTTGTGATCATCGCCTTGGGCCTCTCACTTAGAAGTGGAAAAGTACAGGTTGAAAATGGTTTAGTAAAAAGCTGGAAACACAAAGAGCATATTTGTGTATGGACCATGTTGTAAATTTATGGTTAATTACTCAATTTACCAAGCCAAATTTCACAGTCCTCAATTAAAATCAATAAATCACATAAATTAACAATCAAATGTAAAATAACACCGCATAGTGCTCACCATATAAATTAAATATAGATAAATCCGCGTCAAGAGGATTGTCAGCCTTTTTTGTTTTAAATAATAGACAATTTTCATTCATTCATTCATTTTCTTTTCTGCTTAGTTCCTTTATTATTCTGGGGTCGCCACAGCAGAATGAACTGCCAACTTATCCAGCATATGTTTTACGCAGCGGATGCCCTTCCAGCTGCAACCCATCTCTGGGAAACATCCATACACACTCATTCACACACATACACTACGGACAATTTAGCTCACCCAATTCACCTATACCACATGTCTTTGAACTTGTGAGGGAAATCGGAGCACCCGGAGGAAACCCACGCGACCACGGGGAAATATGCCAATTGACCCAGCCGAGGCTCGAACCAGCGACCTTCTTGCTGTGAGGCGATCGTGCTACCCACTACACCACTAATAGACAATATTGTATTGTAAATTAGGAATCAGCCACTTTAAGACATAACATATGGATCCTGTATAATAATACACATCCAGTGTCTCTCTCAGATGTTTACATCCACTTTAGATGCAATCAAATACTAATTCTTTAACGTCACTAATTCAACAAACCTTCTGAAAACAAAATAATTCAAGATATAATTACTATTTTAAAAAAACTGAAATGTGGCAAAATATTTAATCAATACTTTAACTTTCTCACAATTGTTAGGGTTAGGGTTAAAAAATGTTACACTCTGCCAGGGTTGCCAAGTCTAAAGTTTTCTGCATAATTGTGCTACTTTTACTCTGTTGTCACTGGCGGGGGTTTTTCTGTGTGTTTAACCAAGGAGAAACATATTTAACCTAAGGTGGACCCTTCAAAACAAAATTTCAAAGCAGCTGGACACCCTCCTGGCCCAGAACACAATTGGGCTACTTTGCAGCTAGCAGTTGGGCATATATTGTTGCAATCCCTTTCCCGACTGCAAACTTCAATCATGAAAGATTATCCAAATGTATCAGAGCAAAGCAGAGGGCCTACAGTATATATGAGACATTAAATCAGTAGACACTGGCATTTGAGCGTGTCCGCTTTGGGTTTGTTTATCCGAGGTGTGCATTTCTGCATATTCTATGCAATTCAAATCCAAGCTGTCCACTGCAAATCAGTTTACTTCCTGTATTCATGTGTTTGTGCTATCAGAGGTATTCTGCACATTAGACAAAAGCTGTGTTTGTGTACTTTGGTTAGAAAATACATCTCCCTGCTGTCATGTGTATTTGGATCAATGAGGATTTAACATCAGTCCTTTGAGATGCATGAGGAAGTGCGCATATGTTCATGGGCTCTGCATTAGTGAAGGAATGAATTATCTAATAGCGTACCTGCATGCTCGATCCCTCAACGCACACACTGTGGATCACTCAAATAGGCCTGTGCAATAGCCATGGGGTTGCCAAGGGTAACGCTTTATTTGTCACGAACCACAAATAGAAAGATTATGCAGGGTGCATATGGCACTGCCATGTTTCATGTTATTCATCTTGAAGTGCTTTTACTGGGTTTCATGTGTGACTAAGAAATTAAAATAGGCGTTTTATTCTTCATAGTCATCGTATGAAGGAATTCATGTGATATGAATAAATGATCTGCCAAATTTACTTCTAAACTAAATGTCTCTCAAAGGCAAGTTATATTGATATACCTGGCAACCATTATTTGTTTACTATCAGGAAAAAAAAATTATATGATTTGTAAGTGTTAGGGCTGCACGATTCTGGCTAAAATTCTGTAGATGTAAAATAATTTGCCTATTATTATTGTTATTACTCAAACATGCAGTAAAACATCAATAATAACTAATAACATATAGTAAAACAACAATAGTAGCTAATAATAATAATAATAGTAGGCATATATGTGTAGGTTTACTACACAAAAATGCTACATTTTGTATAGACTTGGACTTAAACAGACTTTAAATATGTCCTGGTTTTTAATTCACAGTAAAGTGATGGCATCAAAACACAACTATTCATATTTCTGAAGTTGAATTATTATGTTTGAGACATATGCTTGTTATTTGTCCTTGACAACATTATTAGACCCTTTATTCACTGGTAAAATCAGACATTTGTCATTGTCACATTCCTTCATGCTTTATAATCAACATTATATAGGCTAGAGTAGTTATACTGACACTGTGAAACATTTATTTTCATGCACAACACCCTGTGTTCGCTATGAAAGAAAAACATATTAAATGTTTGTCATAATCATGACTCTAAATACGGCAGACTTCATTGGCAGGTACGTGCATGTTCTCTCAGTTGTAAACAAACAAATTTTTGGGTGAATTATATCTTATAAATAAAATATGCGACCATTTTAACACCATTTGGAGGTGTCCATGTTGCTGAGCAGCGTATATAGTCTAAAACAATGTGAAGACTTTATGCTTCTCTCCTGACCTTGAAAATATAATTGGCTGAATCGTAGAAAAGCAGAATTAAGATCGTATGTAAGGTTAAATCGAGATCGTGATCTTTTTTCGATTAATCGTGCAGCCCTAGTTAGCGTGACTCTGTTAGCACCTTTAGAGATGATGTTGTATTACATGCAGTCATTATAATCTCTTTAATTCTTTTGGCGCATATAAAGTTGTCCTTCAGGCTCTATATATTTTTTTACTTTTCAGGCCAAGTGTGTTGAGATTGTCTGTACATAGATTTAATCACCCAATATGGTTTCTTCATCCTTTTATCTCTTGGAAATTTAAGAAATTTAGTTTTGACTGCAGGGTGTGAGAAACTTGGTTAGTCTTCACTCTCACTTAGAGACTTTTATTGCACTTACGGCACATTTTAAAGCAGATTGTGCCTACTAGTTATTTACACAAAGGCTTGGTCAGGGTAAAACAGTTTGTCTTCCTGTTAAGTGTGACGTGACCTATAAAAAGTCCAATTAATCTTTCTTTGAATCTGTTAGCAAGCCCTTTGTGGTGTTGTGGGGGTTTTCTGTTGTATTTAGATTCATGAACGTGTTTAGGGAGGATTTAGAGGGTAATTAATCTTTATATTACAGTCCTACAAAGATTTCTAATATTGCTATATTATTTTTATATCATATTGTTCTTTATTGTTGTTTTTCCATGCAAAATGATTACTCACTGCGATCTTTGTTTCAGATATTTTTTAATCATTAGTTACCTTAGCTTGTGTTTTAAGAACATAGATATTGAAATGTGAAATTTGTATGTTAATACTGCATAAGGCATAATATACATGACATCCCCATTAATATGCATATATTTTGCATGCTATATACATATACAATTGCATAAAACAAGCTTACTTATTTAATGCTTACATAAGCATACTAACACTAATATCTAACATTCATACTGCACAACATCATACACACTATTGTAAATGATGCTTAAATCCACACTTTAAGTCGTGACGTATGAAATACTGAATACTGTCTCTGGACTTGCTGCATCACAAACATCAATATTTTAACAGTTTATAGAAAACGAATCACTTTCTGGCCATGGAATATTAGGCATGTGGGCTGTGCAATATGGACAAAATAATCATATTACGATTTTTTTTGAACAAATATTGCGATTGTGATTTTATTTGCGATTTTGGCAACTGTTTTTGCTTTTTCAAACAAGCTACATACACAGATTCTAAATATATTCAGTGCACAAGAAGTGCATAACAAAACAATAAAATAAAATAATGAAACTGTAGTAAAATTGTCTTTAAAACAGACAACATAAAATAAATTAAGATTACCCTACCTCAACTCTAGTTAAAAACATACTGTGTACACAGTAGTACTAACTGCTTGATAAACAAAACTGTAATAAATTGTCTTAAAACAGACAACATGAAAAAATAAAGAGGAACTAACCTCAATTCCAGTCACTATTATAAATCATTATAAAACTATTATAAATCAAAACCACCTACTGGTTCTCCCGCTCAACTTCGTCAAGCGCGGAGTGAGCTCTGATTGGTTAAAATCTTTCTCCGGGGTGCGTTTCCCAAACAACAACATAGCTGGCGGCGGAACTATCATAGTACGATGCATTGTTTGGGAAAAGAACGATGTAGTGACAAGTGTTTCCCAAAACCCATAGTTTCTCTGTCGCAGATCCATCAATTGAACTACGTTAGTTATAACGTAAAACACCCACAATGATGCTCTAAACAGGGCGGAGTAGCTACTTCCATCCATCCATCATTTCTTTGTGCAAATTATATTGTTTTACACACACACACACATTTAAGAAAATCCAATATTAGTTTTGGTGAAAACATGCACTTGTTTTCTATATTAACTGAAAAATATGTAAATGGCACAAACAGGGCCTGTGTTTCCTTTACAAATATTATTGAGAACATTACATATTCTATTCTAAAACATAAAATCACTTTAAAAAGCTAACACATATTGTAATATCATATATACATCATATATATAAATAAATAAATAATGAGGCTATTTATTGAGAAATTATATATTAATGATGATGATTATTATTATTATTATCAATAATAAGTAGGATGTCGTTTATTTATTTTTAATTGTTTTAAAGTCTACTTTTACAATTTGACACATGCAAACCACTGCAGAAATGTTCAAACCAACAGGCCCATGTCATATACAGTAGGCTACATGTCTTAATAAATAACCTACTATAAAATAAAAGCATTAACGTATGCTATGGTTTTTGTTTTCACAAGCTATGGAGCAATGACTGTAAAAAATATACTAGCTTTGGAGACATAACATATAGGGGGATAACAGGGAATAGAGCACAGCCAGGAACTATGTTTCAACTACAGCTCCAGAGGTGTAGTTGCAAGTGCACAAGTTTGCGATGCAGTTTGCGAATGATTGTTGGAACGATGGATTTGGGAAACATCAAATCAATGAACTATGTTTTTTAAGACGGAACTTGCGACCTTAATTGGCTAACGATGGTTTTCAGAAACTCACCCCAGCTTAGCTGTAATTGCCCAGTGTGCTGCGTCAGCTCTGATTGGTTAACATATTAAAATCATTCGCACAATAATGTGAACAAAAATCTAAATAAATTAATATATAAAATTGCAGCCTTAAATGATTTAGATAATGCATGCACTTAAATCGCGATTTTTTTTGCTATTGCGATTAATTGCACAGTCCTAATATGTATATTGCGATCCTGATTTTCAAAAGTAGTACATCGCTTTGTTAATGTTTTATTATTATCATTTGTTGAGTCTCCCCAAACAGTTTGATAGAGTGCGTGGACCCAGAAGCTGCTTCGTAACGTACTCCCATATACATTTTTGGAGAGTGAGATATATGTAGCCAGAGCTATGTATGGCTACATTTTGTCTTCAAAACGAACGCAATGGTGCGTTGATGCTGCCGACGGCTTCTGTTTGTTTTTGTGCTACCAGCTGCACTCTAACCTCTGTGTGTAGAGCTTTTCTGCTGTTATCAGTTTGCCCAGTAGTTTGCCATGTACGTCGGCGGACTTGAGATGCAGAGAGAGGAGTTGACCGCAATGACGGTGTTCGAGTTCGGTGAAGAATGGTTCCAGAAAGCAGGAAAAACAAAAACAAAGGCAAA
This sequence comes from Danio albolineatus, assembly GCA_903798035.1. Taxonomy (NCBI): domain Eukaryota; kingdom Metazoa; phylum Chordata; class Actinopteri; order Cypriniformes; family Danionidae; genus Danio; species Danio albolineatus. The sequence goes on along the minus strand of CAIGQQ010038783.1, from coordinate 3,093,437 downwards.
AAATAGAATAAACAAGTAAATAACAGGGTGACAACGTGGTCAATCGGTGGTTTTGAAAACACTATCGGTTGGGTTTAGGGACATTGGTTGGGGGGTAATGATTAGGGGGGGGTGAAGTTATGTTTGTTAAAGTTTCTTGCATTAATGTTTTTGTAATAAATGGAAAGCAAAGGACATTTGTCTCCTCCTTTTTTCTGATCTGATAAAGGGTCCAATCTGTGACTCAAAACCACAATGTGATCCAAACCATGAGATCTGTGATCCGTTACGCCACTAATTTTCACCGAGCAATATCAGCACCAAACAGGCACTAACTAGCACAAACCAGCCTGAGCCAGCATGAAAATGTATGCAGGTCTAAGGTGGTCTTGTCAGCAGGCTGGCACATCCATATTCAAAGCTCTTTGTGCATGCAGTCCAGATGTATTCTTCAGGAAGTGTACTTGATGCCGCATCGAGTCACAATGGATCGACTCACAATCTTATCGCGTGTGCAGAAACGAACGACCTTTGTTGCAGGTTTATGTTTCCGCAGTCGTGTCCCCTGTCAGATTGTGTTATTATGCTGTCACATGAATGGATTTGCCTGTGCTGCCTTGCCATGCATCAGTGGAAAATGCCTTCTCATTATTTCCCATGGCACACCTCAAAGAAATTTGCAAACTTCTGTGTCAGGAGTTGTTAAGTCTCTTTCTCATGATTCAGACTCTGGCTTCAGTGCACCTTTGACCTCCACTAGTAAGGCATTGCAGAAAGCTGAAAATGATTTTATGACACTGCTAGCATTAAAGTAAGATGTATATAATTGTATTTTGTCTTTAAAGATTGTTTAATTAAACAAACAACATTATTTTAGCAGAAAATACGGTAACTTCACTAAGCTTTTAAAGGCATGGTTCACTCAAAAATGAAAATAGCTGTCATCACTTACTCACCCTTGCCATGTTCTAAGCCTTTATACCTCTTCTTTTTCTTTTTTGGTCGTGTATATAAGATGCGAAGCAATGTGTGCTCATGCTTCGTTTGTAGAAAATCACGTTATTTTTTCCATATATCTTTGATTATATACAGCTAGTCAGCTAACATGAAAACGCCTGTCATATTTCCTAGTTCTCTCACATTAGGCTCTTATTGGTCAGCTAACATAATGTGCAGTGATTCGCAGATCGGCTCTATGTCACTGGGAAAAGCGTCATGACTAGCACTCACTTTGCTCTTGTGTAAATACTGTCAGTCAATGTAGCTGTTAGCCGCAGCAGTTTGAGCTTGACACAACTGAACCTCACGCCTGCTCTCTAAAATAAAATTTGACAAGTTCTTTCACATGTATTTGGATTATAAGCATGTGTAAGTAATATGAAACATTCACATTTGCAACTTTGTTACTTGGGATGTAGAATGCAGGGAGAGTGGCCGTGTAGAGAGACACTAAAAGCGACCGCATAGACAGATACTGCAGCGCTACTGAAGATCGTAGATATGTACGGCAGTTTGACTGATAAATATGAGTTTGTAGTTAAATTGTTAACGTAGCCAAACAGCATTTCCCATTGTTTACATCCTTGTTTACGTCCTTGCTACAACATACCATTAACGTTAGAAACAGTGCATGTAATAGATCAGTTTTAACAAATAAATGTACTTACAGGTTGTGGCTCACACTCCATAGCTTTTCAACTATGGTTGGAGCTTCTCCTTCTTTGAGGGGTTTTTAAGCAAATCCAGTACTGAACTGGGAGAGATTCTGGAAGCTCTCCTTTGTCAAATGCTAGCTATATGTTTTTTATAATTCTCTGGCGCATAATTAAAATTAAACTGTAAGCACTTCTCTCTTTGTGCCGTGTGCTTTGGAAGCCCAAATACAGAAACAGAAATAGCAGTGTTTGGACGGCATTTTCAGCTTTCTCTGCTTTAACAGTATGCATGTGATTTATGCACGTAACCTGAAGGGTTTATGATCTCATGTATTTTTTTGTCCACATAAATTTCATTCGCTTTGCTAAGCTAGCTCTGTAATCGCCAATGTCTTCCTTTGCATTGAACTTTGAGCATATTACATTCAGAAATGTTGTTTATGTTCACACAGCCACATTACACATCAACTAATATTCAAAGTATGATATCGTAGTGGACCACCTCTTTTAGAACGCAATTTTAATTTAGAATTAAAGTCAATGGGGACTATCAACTTGTTTTGGTTACTAACATGGTTTAATATTTTCTTCTGTGTTCAACAGAAACTTACAAGGTTTGGAGCAGCTTGAGGATGAGTATTGATTTTTTTTTGAGTGAACTATCTATTTAACAAACTTAAAGGGATAGTTCATCCAAAAAAGCAGATAATGCTGCTTGTAATTTACTCACCCTCAGAACATTCAGAATTTCTTTTTTCTTTTTTTTTCTTTGGTTTAACATTAAAGATTGTTTTCAGTTTGAATTTGGTCCTCCATGATTCACAAAGTCCAGGTTAATAGCTGTCAGCATTTTGAGAAAGGCAAAAAATATATACAGGTCAAACAAAATTAATACCGATGGCTACTGACAAAAACAAGATTTTTTTGTAAATCTTGCCCCTTAACAATTTTTTTGGTGAATGATAATAGCGAATAATAAATGTTCCAGCATAAATGGCATTAAAGTATCTCTAAGTTTAAAGCCTTTTTGTCTGTGTATCAGAAGTACACAAAGGAAGCTAAAGAAATTATTAAAGACTGTAACTTATTAGACTTATTTAAGTGAGCCAGAAGCACTTTTAAGTTCAGCTAATCGCATTTTATATGCATTGCAACAGTAATACATTATTGTAAATTGTATTTAACATACAGTTACTATTTGAAAACGTCGCATTTACTTTAAAGCTATGGTTTGGACTGGAGTTGAGAACTAATGGGAACTAAAGTAAATTATTTTCATAATAAGTGTCTTTTAAAATTGTGTCAGGGTACAGCTCTTTCACGAGAGAATAAAATGGATTTTAACATACAACAGAAAAAATCTATGAAACATCACACTGTAAAAAAAAATTAAAGACTTGTCTTGCGTTGAATGTCATAATTTGCCTTTGGTGTTGTCATATGACTGGCTATATGTCTTCGTGATGAACAGTGTGATTTCAAATCACAGTAACAGTATGTAAATGTATCACAATATAAGCGTCTATGCTGAAAATTCTGCAAAATAATCATATAAAAATGACTAATTTTCAAGTAATACACTGACTTGACAAATGGGACCGATTTTATTAGATTTTTCCTTTTTGGATGCTTTGGATGCAAACCAAAAGACATGATTATTCAAAACAAGGCAATGATTAGTCTGGCATCTGCACAAAACCAGCTTCCTGTTATGTAACGCTACAGATTAAATGAAAAGAAATACAAGAAACTGATACATTATAAATATGAAATAAGACTGAACAAATAAGTGAAATAGAAGTAAAATCAATCTATATATATATATATTCAATTCAATTCAATTTAATTCAAGTCACCTTTATTTGTATAGCGCTTTTACAATGTAGATTGTGCCAAAGAAGCTTCACATAGAAGGTTATAGTAAATTGAAACAGTGTCAGTCCAGTTATAATGAAAATATAACTGGATAAGTATATAATGAAGTATATAATAAGTATATAATGAAAATATGCTTAAAAATATGTCTTTAATTATGTGAACTATGCAATGTTTTCAGAGACTAAACTGAATGTAATTTGCAATCAAATTAAGGTATAAAATTTGAGCTTATATTAACTTAGAATTTTATTTTATTTATTTGTTTTTTTTTGTTTGTTTTTTTTTTTTTGTTCTATTTAAGGAGGATTTCGAAATAGATTTAAAAGAGACTTTTTTTTAATAATGCAAGAATCGGTACATCTTTACCCTACAAAATATTAAACATGAAACAGACAGGAGTATGTGTGATTTGTTCATAAACCTAGAGGTGTTTTAATATATGCTATGTCAAACGCTGAATGATGTAATGCAGTTTGCAGTAATATCTAATTATTTTTTTGACAGCAGGATATGCTTTGCACAAATGTTGCATCTGATTATCTAAGGGGATGTGTGCATTATACATGATTAAACCTAAATCCCTTTACATGCACACTGCTTATTATCCATCTATTATCCATCAATTTCAGACCAGAAAAGGGGTAACTACCTACATACATCAAGGCAAAAGTATCACCGAATAGCACATACATTCATGTGTTGTGTGTACATATAACAAAGGTGGAATGTCATCTTGGTTTCAAGCATTCAAGCATTGAAATGTAAGGACTGTTTATCTAATTGAGCAAAAGAGATTGTTGACAGAAGAAGAGTTGACAAACAATATATTAAGATATCAGTTTTCCCTAAAAGTAAACATAATTGTAATTACAATAATAATAATAACCTAATTTGTGTTTGGCAATGACTAAATTATTAAAAATTGTATATTAAAATTTAGTAAAATACTGGAAAGAATTCCTGTTTATGAAGAGATTTTCTCTGTAACTCCCATTTGTCTTTTATATTTACCCTATATAGAGAAAGAGATTTTTTCCTTCTCTTTTATTATAAAAAGAAAAAAGATATGGGTGAGTAAATGGGGTAACTTTCCCTTTAAATCATCATGAAATCAGTTTTTTGGCTTTTATTATGTTATATTAGCCTTTATTGTTATCTGTATGCTAGTGTGCTGCAGAATTCTGACATTATTTGCGTTTAGAAGATATAAGAATTCAAAACTCAGAGACTTTTACTTTTGCCCATTTGGATCAACAAATTTGATATGCTCTCAAGAATCAGGAGTGTCTCGCTCCCAAAGTTTAAATACAGACTAAAGCTTCAGCTCAAATCGCAGTTGTTCACTCAAGTGCTATTTCCTGTATTAGTGCATCATATCACATTTTATGCGCCGCATTTGGGCTGAATGATGTCTGATTTCACATGGATTCTCCTGGTTCCCTTTCTTTTATAAAAATTCCAAAATGTACTTTTATTTGGTATTGAACCATTGCTTTGAAACATTGAGCTATAAGGATCTGAATGCAACAGCTATTTAATTTCTCTATGGTCAACTGCGTGTATTTGTGTTTTGAGTGTATGTTTGCACACATTCTGTAATTAAAGCTACACGTGACGAATATATTGTGATGTGGCATCATATTCTTCATACTGTGATCTAATTTAGCAATCCCCAAGGGAGGTTTGTGAGACAGACTGAGCCACACTAATGGATGTTCATCTTCATTCAATTACAGTGACGTGTGCACATGATGCTGTGCGTACATGCTGCGTTTTACATAAGCTCTACGCTTCTCTGCTCATCTGCAACATAATTATATATATATATATATATATA
>CAIGQQ010038783.1:3076541-3087688 GCA_903798035.1 Danio albolineatus | reverse complement strand
CACTCACCGACCACTTTATTAGGTACACCTGTCCAACTGCTCATTAATGCAAATTTCTAATCAGCCAATCACATGGCAGCATGTAGACATGGTCAAGACGATCTGCTGCAGTTTAAACCGAGCATCAGAATGAGGAAGAAAGGTGATTTAAGTGACTTTGAACATGGCATGGTAGCTGGTGACAGACGGGCTGGTCTGAGTATTTCAGAAACTGCTCATCTACTGGAAGTTTCATGCAGAACCATCTCTGGGGTTTATAGAGAATGGCCTGAAAAAAAGAAAATATCCAATTAGCGGCAGTTCTGTGGGTACAAATGCCTTGTTGATGTCAGAGGTCAAAGGAGAATGGCCAGACTAGTTCGTGCTGATAAAAAAGTTGACTGTTCTGATGAGTCTTGATTTATGCTGCGACATCCGGATGGTAGGGTCATAATTTGGCGTCAACATCATTAAAGCATGCATCCATCCTGCCTTGTATCAACGGTTCAGACTGGTGGTGGTGGTGTAATGGTGTGGGGGATATTTTCATGGCACACTTTAGGCCCATTAGTACCAATTGAGCATCATGTCAATGCCACAGCCTACCTGAGTATTGTTGCGGACCATGTCCATCCCTTTAAGACCACAGTGTACTCATCTTCTGTTGGCATCTTCCAGCATGTCAAAGCACTAATCATCTCAGACTGGTTTCTTGAACATGACAATGTTCACCATATCTCAATTCAATAGATCACCTTTGAGATGTGGTGGAACAGGAGGTTCGCATCCTGGATGTGCAGCTGACAAATCTGCAACAACTACGTGATGCTATCATGCCAATATGCACCAAAATCTATGCCACAAAGGATATAGGCAGTTTTGAAGGCAAAGAGGGGTCCAAAAGGGTATTAGTAAGGTGTACTTAATAAAGTGGCCGGTGAGTGTATGTAGATTTTTTATTTGATTGTTATAGGTCAAAGGTCATACACATGACCTGTAAATGGGGGTCATAAAAGTTATAGAAAACCTAAAATGGAATTATCATCTATTTTATTCAAAGCCACTTCTTCCATATTATTAAAAATACTAAATATACAACAGAAATACAAATACTATCCCAGAAATAAAATCGTTTTCTAAACGTGGTGTGTATGTATATGTATGTACACAGAACATATATTCACACAGAAAACACTAAATTGTTTTATTGTCATTATAGTTTACAAATTATACTGTAATGTATATATTTTAGAAATAAATACTAATTAAAATGTATTATTAAACTTCCTACATATAATGTTCATTTATTTCTTTAATTATTGAAGAAGAAATATCTGGTATATATGAATTGCACTTTTATTGCATTGATTGTTAAGTTCAGCCATGTCGTTGACCCAGGGGTGAGCATGCCGATTTCTAGCCTCTCCTCAGACTAATATCAAAAATGAGCTGTGACGCATTATTGATGTGCTCTACGAGCTGCCTTTTCCACAATCAAATGAAAACCAACAGTCCTGTTTCATTTCCAGCACAGATCGATTGATTGCCTTCGACCACTAGACGAATCAGATTACAAAAGCTTTAATTTGATTTCTGAGAGCAGGTACGGAGCACCCGAGGACAGCTCAAAAATAAAACACGCGGAGAAGCCGAAAGACGATCAAATATTCTTTTAAATATTGCAAAAATGAAAGCGATGTGTGCTTTCTTATGCATCCCAACAGGACCCTATTATTAGAGAAGAGCACAGGAACTAACCGTCTGTTTCCTCCCTCGGCATTCGGGACGTAATGTTTCCGTTCTGTTCATTTCTTAATAGTCTTGAAGTAAATTCAACTAGGGGCTTGATGGAGGCCCATGTCTAAAGAGCACTCGGTGGAGTAAGGAAGACAGATGAAACTCATTACACTTCATCGCCATTATACAAGATTACTTGCTTTTGTCACTTCACACCCGAATTACAGTACACGCTGTTAGAGCTGATCTTATTTAAGCGTTTTGCCTTGCAAATGTTAGCAGTTTTTAGTGCTTCTGTTAAAGTCAGTGCTCAGAGAGGAAAACAAAAAGTAAAATCTGTCTTGCAAGGTTTCACACTGAATTTTACTAAAAAAGGGAAATTACAAATAAATAATAGAACAAGTAAATCTTATGTATGCAAGGAAAAAAAAGTCAGAATTCCAAGATGTAAACTAAGAAGTTTAGAAATTTTTTTATTGTATAATAATAAAAAAGTCAGAATTCCAAGATGTAAACTAAGAAGTTTAGAAAAATTTTATTGTATAATAATAAGCTTAGACATGTGATAAATAAACATAGAATTGTGAGCAATAGTCTAAATTATGAAAACGAAAGTTAATTTACAAAAATTAAACTGTTAATTGGTTTCCCAGTAATGGATTGCGGCTGGAAGGGCATCCGCTGCTTAAAACATTTGCTGGAATAGTTAACAGTTGATGAATGAATTAATAAAACTGAAAATTTAAAAGCAGAATTACAAAAAATAATATGGCAAGAAATCACAGTAAATACAAATGCAGGAAATAAATCAGAACTGCAACAAATAGACATAATTATGAGAAATAAAGTCAGAATTTTAAAAAGAACTTTGGTTTGACACAAAAACACATTAAAAAATGATCATTTGCTGTCCCGGTTAAGTTATAAATGCAAAGCATGCTGAGCACTAAAAAGATTTGATCTTTTATCCAAACGTCCAAAGTGAGGAATAATATCAGTTCATCCCAATACATAAATAATGAAATAGATTTTTAACTTTAGCTCATTTATAATGTCAATTGAACCAGCAGTCAAAATATGTTTTTTCCAGTGTGGAAATTTGTAAAACTTATATAATTTGCAGACCGACTAGGATTTACTTTGCCACTAAGCCAAAACTAAATCTCTCTTAACATATGAAGATATATATGTGTTATCTGCCATGCTTCAGTAAGACTGAATGGTCATGATTTTAAAAATGATAGTGACAATTGATCAAGCCTTTGGGTCGTTTCACCTTGTTCATTACCACAGAAAGCCCAAAACTAAACACGTGCCTAATCTAACCATTTTCTAGCCATTCATTGAGCATTCATTGAGAATCTGTCTCCCTCAGCTGCTGTTCATTCTCATTCATGCAAACAAATTAGGACTATGAGAGGCAAAAGCCAAAACCAGTGAAATTTGGACATTTAAACCTGGGATATACTGTATATGACGATTTACAAATCTTTGGAACTTTGGAAAACCATTAGAAAATACAGACAGAGGTAGATTAAAATTAGTTTTTTTAAGTCCACATTAAAGTATTTACAAAATGTAAAGATTTTTGACCTTTATTATGAACATGTTTGTCTTAAAGCAACCAGCCAGCCATACCCAGCCAGCTGTCTGTTGTTGGATAGCGTTGGGTCATCAGTTAGCGTCTGTTAGTGTGTTTGGTGGGATCCACAAATCATTTCTTGTTACGCTTACCTCAAAGGGAGCTCATCCAACTCAGCTTGCAGAATTCAGATCAGTCAAATTAAGTGTTCTGATGTTCTGAAGTGTTCTGTGTATACAGCTCTTCAGCTGTAAATCAAAGCAAGAGAACAAAAAACTGAAGTGACAAAATTAAGGGGACAATTACACCGAATGCACTTTTTGCGCAGCCATGTGTTTTAACTGCCTGCTTCGCCTCACGTTTTTGCCATTGTGTGCACGCAGTTGAAAAAAGTCAACTCTGTGCAGAAATAGCATGTTACATCAGTTATGTCTTTTTTATTCTTCAATCAAATGAAAGCAGAGGCAGGGTTTCCGTTGAGGTGACAGCAGTGTTTGTGTTGTCGACTACGGAGCCTTTTAAAGATGGAGGATAGTCTAGTGGTCGCTGTTTCAAGTTATCCAGAGCTGTATGACTTTAAAAATCTTAGTGACGTAAAAAGTGAACACTTTTTTTCTTGTCAACAGAAAAGGCAGTGAGTTGCGCCTTGTGTTTTTGGAACATAAAATCTCGTTCGGTGTGATCGACCTCTAAGTCTGTACGATTTCGATGCAGTTGACTGTCGTCCGCTTAGTTTGTTCAAGCGCTTTTTGGTCTAGACGATACAAGACGCAGCCAGTTTTTGTCACTGCTATGTTATCCAAATGGTAATGTGTTCCAAAACAATGTTAAAAACATAACTTCTGCCAAAACAAATAAAAAAGTTTATGACTTCATACTGCACATTGCTTGTTTTTTTTTTTTTTGTGGTTTTGTCCAATCAACCATCAGTAGTGCAAAAATATATGAAGAAACCTAAAATAATATCATTCATTCATTCATTTTCTTTTCGGCTTAGTCCCTTTATTAATCCGGGGTCGCCACAGCGGAATGAACCGCCAACTTATCCAGCATTTGTTTTACGCAGCGGATTCCCTTCCAGCCACAACCCATCTCTGGGAAACACATCCATACATTCTCATTCACACACTCATACACTATGGACAATTTAGCCTACCCAATTCACCTGTACCGCATGTCTTTGGACTGTGGGGGAAACCGGAGCACCCACGCAAGGAAACCCACGCAACCACGGGGAGAACACGCAAACTCCACACAGAAATGCCAACTGGCCCAGCCTGGGATTGAACCAGCAACCTTCTTGCTGTGAGGCGAACGTGCTACTCACTTCGCCACCGTGGCGCCCGCCTGAAATAATATGACAAAGAGTATTCTTTGTTAGTTAATACATTAAAGGGACAGGCCACCCACAAATAAAAATATAGTGTCAATTTGGTCTCCTTCAGGCCATCAAATATGTAGATGACCTTTATTAAATAATGGACAATTTTCATCTGAATTAGTGGCTCTTGGTGATTCATTAAATGAAAGTCAATGGATATGAGCCATTTATCATTTTCAAAATAATAATAAAATAAAAAAACAAGCAAGACAAAATAATCAAAGTTGATGATACAGTACATTGAGGTCTAGAGTGAAACAGTCGTTCTGGACAACATTAAGAAACATCTCCACAAATGCGCAAACTCATACGTGAGCTGACACACTTGCTGGTGGCATATTTGCCTGTTGATTAAAAGTAATAATGATATAAAGAATGTTTAATTTCTTGCTCAGACCAATCATTTCACTTCATGAGAACAGGTTTTCATTTCTATAGGTGTTTTCTCTCTAAGAAGCCATTGACTTGCATTTTATGAATCATCAAGGTGCTTTTTATCTGACTGCTTCAGATAAAAATCTTCATTTATGTTCTACTGGAGAAAAATTTAAGTCACCTCTTGTATGGCCTGAGTGTGAGCAAATTAACAGCAGATGTTCATTTTTGGAGTGAAGTATTTGAACTAATATAGTCTTACTGTAAAGTGTTACATGTCATTTTAGAACAGGCTACGGTTGCACTAAATCTTCAGCTCATCAAGGCCCCCTGCTGGTCTGGAATATTGTTCATGTGACTAATGTTGATGTACATTTTTTTACTTGATAGATTTTCTTCTTGACTGAGGTTCTGGGTTAAAAACAATACGTTTCTTCTCCATTGTTCCTCATCTTTGTTTTTTGACCTTCTGTATTGACTGTTGTCTTTTTTTAATCAGTCATCTCGGTCCAAGGTTATCTCTTTATCATTTCCTGTGTTTCTGACCTTCATCATCTCTCCTAGGGTGTTGCGTCTCTCTCTCTTTTTCTCCTACATGTTCTGCCCATTCCCATTCATCCCGGTGCACTGATGAATTTGAGCACAGGGATTAATTGAAAGCTTAGGTGCAAGGAAACGTTTATCACCCTGATATGTCCATAAAATTTGTCGCAGCTAATGGAGTTCAGTTGTGCACACACTGGTTGTACGGATCAGGAGTATCTACTGTATCTAACACCTGTGGTCTTTCTCTCTTTGTGTTTTAGGGTGTTGATGGAGAGCCTTTCGAATGACAGCCGGGACAGTGGTAATCACAGGTGGAATTCTAGCTACAGTAATCTTACTGTGCATTATCGCTGTACTGTGTTACTGTAGGCTGCAGGTGAGACTCTTTTGTACTTCTTTGTTAGAAAACTGTCAAATCTGGTTTGTATGTTTATTAATACATAAAGATAGTTCACCCAAAAATGAAAATGTACTGTTGGTTCACTCTCCCTCAAGCCATTGAAGATGTAGGGCCTCATAGATATGTGATATACAGGGAGGGAAATACATGCAAATTAGATATACAATATACAAGTACATTTGGATGTCATATATATAATACATGTCATATGTGCAACATATATTTTGAAATATTGCAAAAAATGGAAGCTAAAAAATATTTTCAACGATTGGAATGACAAAATATAAACATATATGTTAAAATATAAGATTTTATACATGTTTTCATATATGGCACATATCAATACCAGTGGCTCCTAATGATGATACACTGAGGTCTTAGTGAAACAATCAGCCTCTGCAAGGCAGTGAACATTATTAATTTACTATATAATTATCGCTAATCCACAGCCTGAGTAAACAGTTCTCGGCACACAAGTGTAGTGAGCACAAGCTTCTGGTCACTTGATGTATGCATGAGTGCACACTCAGACGTGAGGTGACAACAGAGTTGATAATGTTTTTGCCAAAGTGGTACTAACCCCTGATTGTCAAAGATGCGCCAACTGCTATAAATTATGCAAACAGGCTGTGGATTATAGCTAATATTATTGTAAATATCTTTAGCCATGGCTGTTGGTTTACATTATCTGTATGTGTTTATTTTGAATCTAAAAAATTGTAACCATTGACTGCCGTAATATGATTCACCAAGGACCACATATTCGAGTAAATCACACAGTTGCTGAAGTTTGTCATCCTCACATCTGTGATTTAAATCTCCAGTTTTAGCACATTGCAAAGGTGCTCTGTTAGATGGAAATATGTGGATCAATTTGAGAACAACTACCTTTTTTCAATGATCAGGAAACCAATTGAATGATTTGAGAAAGAATTGATGTGGTCTGAATCAACACGCTTGTAGACTGAGGCATTTAACCAATGCTCAATTTATACTAAGAGGCCAATAATTGTAAAAAAGATATCCCCCATGTCTGAACTGCTGGCTGAAGAAAGAATAGAGATATGCTTATATTGTACAGTTTTGGTGAGCCCATGTGAATTGTAGCTTCAGTTTCCTTTTCTCAGCTGACAGACGTATTGTGTGTTTAGAGATGCTCTTCTGCAGACCTCACTTGTAACAAGTGGTTAATTAAATCTGACCTCTGCCATCAACTGGTTATTTTAATCCTAAGAACTGGCAGTATTTTTTTTTTCATATTCTCTGTATGGTTGAACATTCCTGTAGATCATTAATTTCTGAAATACTCAGACCAACCATACCATGTTTGAACTCCTTAAATAACCTTTCTTCCCCATTCTGTTGTTCTCACCCCATTCTCACCCAGTTCGACCATCAACGGGTGCTTTTCAATTCTTTTTTGTGGATCCTTGTTTTCTCTCCTTCCTTTCTTCCCTTCTGTCTTAGCTCCACTCTTTCAAGGAAAAGGACTCAAGGAAAAGTGTGTAGATAGAGAAATTGAATCAAGTTAAATTATGTATCCTTGCTTCCTTTAGAGTAGTTCAAAGCATCATTTTTTAAAGAATACTGTACGTCACTGATTATGCTTTCACAACTTATATATATTCTTGAACTAATATTATATTATCATTCCCTGTTATTAACTGCTTTTTATATAAGCTAAAAATTATGTTACACCAAAGGAACTGTGAAGGCTACCTATATTTACACATATGTGTTTGAATTTTCAGCTGTAGTTCTGCTGACTCTTGGTGCAGATGTGAAGGGGAGGAGAATTTGCATTGTGCGTCACATTTAGTCAATAAACGCTTCCGCAAAGTATCCTGTGCATCCTCGCTCATGACTCCTCAGGAAGCCTCTTCTCTCAATCCCCATCTCCTCGGTGTGCAATTAGAGAATTTAAATGTCCTACAAGATGGCTGAGCTCGATAAGTTTTCAGGTTGTAGTATGGAGGAGCGAGGAAACGAAGAAGGATATTGAGAGCATCTACTACTTCATCCAAAATTGCCTCTATACCCTCATTCACTACTCCCTACATTAGTGATTTCAGCACTGAGTGCACCAGAAGGGATGTCATTTTGTTTGTGCAGATTAGATTTTCAACTTTTTGGTCAGATCCTATGACAAAGTCTGCACAAAGTCTCACAGTACATAATGAGTGTTTTAGCTGTTGAGTGAACATGAGTTGTACACTTGTTTTTGTGGTGCATTGTGGATTTGATTGTGTGCACTTCAGAATGTCCACTATGGTTTGGACATCACTAGAATTGGCCGCTTCCTCAAATAGTGCACTATTTAAGGGTATAGATCAGAAATGCCCAAACTAGGGCCTGCGGGCCAATGGTAAACTTTGATTTGGCCCACCATCCCATCTGAGAAGAGAGGGAGAATGATTGGGATACTTTAGAGCAGAGGTCACTAATCTCAGTCCGGAAGGGCTGGTGTCCCTGCTGGGTGTAGCTCCAACTTGCCTGAACTCACCTGCCTGGATGTTTCAAGTATACCTAGGAAGACCTTGATTGGCTTGTTCAGGTGTGTTTGATTTGGAGCTAAAATTGGCAGGACACCGGCCCACCAGTAACAAGACCCCTGCTTTAGAGATTGTCAGAGTATAATACAACCTTTTATTTGATTTTTTAGTTTTATTGTTAAACTGAAATTAAATGTTTCAATTTAAATGCTGTTATTTAGTTTCAAATGTACAAACTGTCACCCGACAGACAGAGGACAATGCAGAGCTTTTGCTGAGCAAAGGCAAGTCAAAGGCAGATTCTGCTTGACCAGTGTATTCAGCATTGAACTCCACTTTGTTATAAATGTGATTGTTTATGCTTTTATTGCCATAAGTTATCATTTAAAAGGATATACTGCATTGGTTAACACAATCCAAAGTGATTCTTAAACATTATGAAATAAATGAGGAAATTCCCCATGTAAAATAGTTTGGTATATTTATCTTTGGCCCACGGCTCTCAATGATATTTGGGTTTTGATCCTTCTTCCGAAAAGATTTGATCACCCCTGGTATTGAGGGTTATTTTGGATACAGTCTTTGTGTTTAAATGCACTCTGTTGTTGCCACATGATAGGCTAATTACATGTTTGCATGAATAAGCTGTTGAAACAGGTGTGCCTAATCAAGTGGCCTGTGAGTGTATAATGCTATGTTTCAGTGTCTTCTTTTTGTTTAGGAAGTATTGTCATGACATGCTGGTCATTTTCTCTTGTAATTGTTGCTTTTTGCGTGGTAGTAAAGATTTAAAGTAAACTAAAAATGCACATTTAGCAAAGGACATAATACAGTAATTAATCATTACCTCAGCTTTATGTAATCCTACACCTGTATTGTTTAGTCTTCTTCTGTGAAACACAAAATAGCTATTTTTGTCTGTATTGTATCAAGTCAATGAGGTCCAAAGTAATACAGATAATTTTTGGCTGTTACTTGCATACATAATTCTTACACACTCTCTCCCTGCTCCCCTCTAGTACTATTGCTGTAAAAAGGAGGAGTCGGAGTCAGAGGAGGAGGAGCCTGACTTCGCCGTCACGTCTCGTATGCCGCCGGTGCATTCAAACCACAACATCCTGGCCGCAGCGGTTCCGACTGCAACCACCCCCAATGGCCCTGCCCTCTTCACCCCCCCACCGGCACGAAAACTGACTCGCTCGCAGACATACTGTCCGTCCTGCACGCATTACGACCTACCGTTTTACCTGCAGCAGCCAGACGGCCTGCGAAATGGCGGCGAGCGCATTAGCTACCGTGGAATGCATCAACAGGATTTGGGTCTGCCCACTCCGCTGCCCATCCAATTGCCCACCCCTATACCCACCCCACTGCACAGCCAGCTGCCGACGCCACTTCCCAACTACCACAAACTAAACCTCAGCCGCTCGGTCACCATGAGGGAGATGTTCACACGAAGCTGCAGTATTAGCACTGACGTGTAGCTAGCAGGTGTAGACTATGCTATCAGCAAACTAAAACTTTAGAAACAACTCCTAGAGTGCCGAGCATTCAGAAAGACGGCCCAGTGTGTTCAGGAACTATAAAGGCAAAAATGGGGTGAAAGCGGAGATTTGGAGAACCTCCTTTTCACTTAACCTCAGCTTCACTCCTGAATCCCT
Source organism: Danio albolineatus (assembly GCA_903798035.1). Taxonomy (NCBI): domain Eukaryota; kingdom Metazoa; phylum Chordata; class Actinopteri; order Cypriniformes; family Danionidae; genus Danio; species Danio albolineatus. Next base: position 3,077,535 of record CAIGQQ010038783.1, on the reverse strand, counting down.
TTTTCTGTTTTCAGTAACTGGAAAGAAGATTCAGAATGGGACACCCGTTTTTATGCTCTCCTTACATTTTTCTGAAAAGACGCACTAATACACAGGTACACTGGCATCTTTTTCAGTATACAGTGTGAAATGAAACTTTTGTATTGTTCATGTAGCTCGAGAAATATTAGCGGAATATTAAGTGATTTAGCCAACGACTTTGTTTTATCAAACGTATAATGAAAAGCCCTAAGCGGGCTTGCAATAAAACTGCTGGTTCTAAGTGTGCCATCAGCAGACAACATCATGATGTAAGCGTTCGAATACTGAGGTAACATATGGGATGAGAGGCATTATTTTATACTGAAGTAATTAGTTTACACGTGCGATTCTATATATTGATAGATGTTTCCACAATTGCAAACTGTTTATTCTTTTAGATGTTTAAATGATTTGTTCTCATTTATCTAAAAAGGACACATGTTTGTTTCACTGTTTTGATTTACAAACCTGGAGACAGAGACGAAGGATGCGGATTCTTGAATTCAAGGGCTACGTTTGCTCTTTCTAAAAGCTGCTTGTTGGACTATGAACAGAACATCTTCTGCCAGAAGGCTTTTCTTTTCTATCTCTTTCTCTCTACTCTACATGCTTACAGAGGCATCAGTTAGCCTATTTTCTGCGATGTTAATGTGTAAACAAGTGGGGCGTTACACTAACTTTCTTCTTTTTAATAATGGCAGTTATTATGGAGAATATTTGTTCTGTTTCTAGCCTGTTTGAAAGTGGTATTCTTCTCTCGCTGGGTGTGTAGCCGCACATTACAGGTGACTTTGTGATCACCATGTGGTTGTGTTGTGATTTCAGATTTCTCTCCTAGCTCTTCTTTCACTCATCGGGACCTGTTTCAATCTCACGCTGTCTCTCTTATGTGCGCACATACACGTTCAGTGCCTGTTGATACCAACTATTATTATTATTATTATTATTATTATTATTATTATTATTATTATTA
>CAIGQQ010038783.1:3050513-3069708 GCA_903798035.1 Danio albolineatus | reverse complement strand
ACATTGTCACGGTTGTAGGTGTGTGCGCACTTCTGAGTGTCTGCGTGGTCACATGGTTTTGTTTTGTTTTGGTGTCCCTCGTGTGTCTGTTACGTCAGTGTGATGTCACGTGCTATGTAGAGCGCTGCTGTCCTGATTAGTCTGACAGCTGCAACTAGTTATCGCGACTATATCTGGACAGCGCGTCTCTTGTCTCGTGTCAGTTCGTTGTCGTTTGTGCATTGTTCTATGTTTCTGCTCCGCTCTGGTGAGGAGTGTTTCTGTGACCGTGATCGGTTCGTCTACTCCCACCTGCGTCTACCTGCCCCGTGAGACGGGAGTTATTTGTGAGTCTCTGAGCGTGTTAGAGATATATTGACTTCGTCAATAAAGAACGTTTTTACTTGCACTTGGATCCTCTTATATACTACGCACCTCCGTCACACACATAACTTACTGTGTATCCAAAAAAAGTATTCATAGCGCATTCGTTTCCACATTTTTTTTAATGTTACTGCCAGGGCTTAATTTGTGCCATAACACGCCAGATCAGGATCCGGCACCTCTAAAATCTGATTCGGCACCTCATTTTCCCCTCCTTAACCGTCTTCCTCCTCCGTCCGCTGTTCACTTTCACTTTCTTCCGCGACTCCCCAACCCTCTTCACTTTCGTCCGCGACACCCCTGCCACCATACACCCGCAACACCCACCCCTTCCTCGCTCTTAACTTTCGTGTGCGACACCTCTCCGTCCTAAGGTAACATGCCGGATCTGTTACCCCGATCTTTTCCAGGACCTCCCAATTCACAAATTAAGCACTGGTTACAGCCTTATTCCGCAAATGTTTTAAATTCATTTTTTTTCCTCAAATTCTACACTTAATACCCCATAATGACAATGTGAAAAAAAGATTTTTTGAAATGTATTAAAAATAAAAAACCTGAAAAATCATATGTACACAAGTATTCACAGCCTTTGCCATGATGCTCTTAACTGAGCTCAGGTACATTCTGTTTCCACTGATCATTCTTGAGATGTTTCAGCAGCTTAACTGGAGTTCACCTGTGGTAAATTCAGTTGATTGGACATGATCTGTCTATATAAGGTCCAAGGGTTGACAGTGCATGTCAAAGCACAAACCAAGCATGAAGACAAAAAAATTGTCTGTAGACCGGCGAGACAGGATTGTCTCGAGGCACAAGGCTGAGGAAGGTTACGGAAACATTTCTGCTGCTCTGAAAGTTATAATGAGCACAGTGGCCTCCATCATCCATAAGTGAAAGATGTTTGGAACCACCAGGACTCTTCCTAGAGCTGGTCGGCCATCTAAGCAGAGTGATCTGGGAAAAGGGCCTTAGTCTGAACTCCTTTGTGGAGAGAGGAGAACCTTACAGAAGGACAAAAATCTGTGCAGCAATCCATCAATCAGGCCTGGATGGTAGAGTGGCCTGATGGAAGCCACTCCTCAGCCTGGAATTTGCCAAAAGGCATCTGAAGGACTCTCAGACCATAAGAAACAAAATTCTCTAGTCTGATGAGACTAAAATTTAACTCTTTGGATTGAATGCCAGGCTTTATGTTAACCATAAACCAGGCACTGCTCATCACCAGGCTAACACCATCCCTACAGTGAAGCATGATGGTGGCAGCATCATGCTGTGGGGATGTTTTTCAGGAGCAGGAACTGGAGGACTATTCAGGATAAAGGGAAAGATGAATGCAGCACTGTACAGAGACATCCTGAATGAAAACCTGCTTCAGAGTGCTCTTGACCTCAGACTGGGGCGACGGTTCATCTTCCAGCAGGACAATGACCCAAAGCACACTGCCAAAATATCAATGGAGTGGCTTCACAACAACTTGGAGAAATGTCCTTGAGTGGCCCAGCCAGAGCCCAGACCTAAATTTTATTAATCTCTAATTAATCTAATTAGAGATCTAATAAAATCTAATTAAAACCCCTAATCTTTTCCCAGAGATGGGTTGTGGCTGGAAGGGCATCCGCTGCGTTAAACAAATGCTGGATAAGTTGGCGGTTCATTCCACTGTGGCGACCCCGGATTAATAAAGGGACTAAGCCGAAAAGAAAATGAATGAATGAATAAAACCCCTAATCTCTGGAGAGATCTGAAAATGGCTGTACATCGTCGCTTCCCATCCAACCTGATAGAGTTTGAGGGCTACTGCAAAGAGGAATGGGCAAACATTCCCAAAGACAGGTGTGCCAAGCGTGTGGCATCATATTCAAAAATACTTGAGGCTGTAGTTGCTGCCAAAGGTGCATCACCTAAAGTATTGAGCAAAGGCTGTGAATACTCATGTACATGTGATTTTTCAGGTTTTTTATTCTTAATAAATTTTAATTTTCACATTGTCATTATGGGGGATTGTGTGTAGAACTTTGAGGTAATGAATTTAATCCATTTTGGAATAAGGCTGTAACATAAAAAAATGTGGAAAAAATAAAGCGCCATGAATACTTTCCACCTGCAAAGTATTCATAGCGCTTAATTTTTTCCACATTTCCACTGTAAGTTTTTTCATCATTATTTTCAATTCAATAAAACACATTTATGTCATGTTATATTAGTATTATTGAAGTAAGGGATTATCAACAGCAAAGTGCCTCCGCGAAGTGCATTAAAATCCTTTAACGCACGGCAAGCTGTTGATTATCCTGCTTATTCCATGGTCATTTGCCAAGGTAGGCCTAAGTTTAAAATAGTTATGTTTTTTTGCGGCACAATATTTGTCCGAATTTTTGTCAGTTTTTACATGTTAGATTTTCTAGTCCCTCCACTGAATCAGCTGTGACAGGCTGCCGCTGACCGCCTGGAGCTTCCAACATTTTTAAAAACACGCTATCTGTACACACAAACTGACGGTGTGACTTTAAAGTAACTACATTCTCGCTTGAAAAACTCTTGAAACTTGATTTTGTGGCATTGTTGGTGAGTATTTTCCTAATTTCGCTGATGTCCCGTCCGCCATTAACAGCCCTTATTGGTTTCATGCGCAGCCCTCCAGCCAATCAGAATCAAGAATTTCAACAGACCATGGAATAAATATAAATAAATTTGGGCAGTGGGTAGCACAATCGCCTCACAACAAGAAGGTCACTGGTTTGAGCCCCGGCTTGGTCAGTTGGCATTTCTATATGGAGTCCAAAGACATGTGGTACAGGTGATTTGAATAAGCTAAATTGACACTGGTGTATGTGTGTGAAAGAGTGTGTGTGGGTGTTTCCCAGCTTGGCAGTTCATTCCGCTGTGGTGACCCCTGATTAATAAAAGGACTAAGCCAATAAGAAAATGAATGAATGAATTATTTTATTAGTTAGTTTGTAGTTAAATTATTTGATTTAGTTTATAGTAACACTAAATACTTTTTTTTCTAGCATTTTATCTTCTAATACCCGTATCGTCTTGATGACTGAAAGACTTCCAGAAGACTGAAAGCTGGTTCCCAGACTTTATGACTTAAAGCTATACATAAACATAAAGCTATTTTGAAGAATGTTGAAAACTGGCACCCATTGACTTCCATGGTATCGTTTTTCCTACAACGGATGTCAGTGACTACCAGTTTCAAACATTCTTCAAAATATATTTTGCGTTCAACAGAAGAGAGAAACTCAAACAGGTCTGGAACAAGTGGAGGCAGAGTAAATGCTTAGGTGAACCCGTTAACATCAAGAGACTTCTGGAGCACAAAACACATTTTTCCTTCTCTGGAAGCATGTAACATCTCAGTCCACACACTTCAGACAGAGGATTGCAGCCTCCCACCGATCACATGAAGAACATTCACAGCTCCTTCACAAACAGCAGCGTTATGCCTATTTATTTATTGTTGTATTCCTGTAGCTCTTTGAAGGTTACAGTCTCTGTTTCCTGCAGCTGTACTGACTAAGATATTGTCCTTCCACATTAAACAGTGTGTTAATCAAATTACATTTTAATTGTGTGCAGTGATTTAGAAAGAGACATCATCAGTCTCATGAGGGCTGAGGTCACGTCCTCATCAGCGTCCAAACACTGTTCAGTGGACTTACAGTATAGACACATAATAAAGACACCTTTCAGTCTGAATATTAACTTTTTATGCTTTTTGTATTTTTTTTTTACAAAGCCTGTTTAGAATTTAGTAAATAAATGAAACTTTGGGCGGCACGGTGGCTCAGTGGTTAGCACTGTCACCTCACATCAAGAAGATTGCTGGTTCGAGTCCCGGCTGGGCCAGGTGCCTTTTATGTGTGTTGCATGTTCTCCCCGTGTTCACGGTTTTCGTCTGGGTGCTTCGATTTCCCCCACAGTCGAAAGACATGCAGTACAAGTGAACTGAATAAACTAAACTGGCCATAGTGTACAAGAATGTGTGTGTATGGGTGTTTCCCAGTACTGGGTTGCAGCTAGACTTGCATCCGCTGCGTAACACATATGCTGGAATAGTTGGCGGTTCCTTCAGCTGTGGCGATCCCTGATAAAAAAGTGAATGAATGAGTGAATGAATTAAACTTTGCAATGTTTATAAAAAGATGCACAGATGTATTGGTCACCGATCATTTTCTGCCCATACTGGATTGATTGAAAGCTATATGCCAAAATTATGAAACAGGCAGAAGGTTTATTCATTAAATGGAAGAAATAGATGCATGTCTTTTGAATAATCCAATGTCTTTCTTAGAACAAAATCATTAAATGCTTGTAAAAATAAATAAATAAATAAATAAATAAATAAATAAATAAATAAATAAATAAAATCTGTACAAATAATTAGACCTAAAATGAGTCTAATATGTAGCCAATAATGGCAGGTAAGTTTGAGTTAAAAATGGCTTGGACAGTTAAAAAAAAACAAATGCACTTCAACAAGTTCATACTGTATAAATTAAAATAATAATATTAATAATAATATTAATAATAATAATAATAATAATAACCTCACGGTGGCGAAGTGGGCAGCACAATCGCCTCACAGCAAGAAGGTCACTGGTTCAAGCCTCGGCTGGGTCAGTTGGCATTTCTGTGTGGAGTTTGCATGTTCTCCCCGTGTTGGCGTGGGTTTCCTCCGGGTCCTCCGAGTGCAAAGACATGTGGTATAGATGATTGGGTAAGGTAAACTGGCCCTAGTGTATGGGTGTGAATGAGTGTGTATGGATGTTTCTCAGTGATGGGTTGCAGCTGGAAGGGCGTCTGCTGCGTAAAACACATGTTGGATAAGTTGGCGGTTCATTCTGCTGTGGCGACCCTAGATTAATAAAGGAACTAAGCCGACAAGAAAATGAATGAATGAACAATAATACTGTATAGTACTGTATACAGTTGACCAATATTGTTATCAGTATCAGACAAATTTTTGTTAAAATCAGAATCGGTATCGGACCCCAAAAAATCCTATCTGTGCATCCTTAGTTAGAAAACTACATGTTTAATATTCATGTCATTTAAGACCTGAACAGAGTTACTTAAAAAGAAAAAAAAAACACAGGTTTTGGACTGAGTTTTAACTGCCGCATAAAAAAGCTTTAAAAAAATAAATTTTAAAAATCATTTCAGTTTGAAATCTTTTCAGAATCGCATTAACGTTGTTTTCTTTTTTGTTAAAATGGTACGATTTAGATTGTTCTAAACAATTGTTAGATATAAATTAAAATAAATTGAATTGTATTGTGGTCTTTCCACACTCAGCATTAACTCCCAGATTTATTTATAATTTCACGATTTATTAAATACATTTACTCATAAGATCTGAAAATATATTTTGAATAATTAGTTTTTGTCTTGATTTTCAAAACAATCCTATTTTTTATTAATCAAAAGAGTTAAGAAATAACATAAAAAAATGGCAAAATTCAAAACATTGGATTATTTTTTTATTATATTAAGAAAAGATTTTTTTTTGTTGTTGATCAGATATAATAGTTCAAATTCAAATGGACTCAAAACATAAACATTATGCAGATTGTGTTTTATGACATTTGTAACAATGTAAGGTGAACATTACACTGTATTAAAAAATATCAATAATGTAATATTTATTTGAAATTAATATTTATATACATGCTATTTATTTACTTTTTTTATGTTTCACATGAAAGCAGGTTTCTGATCATTTTAAATTATTCATTTGTTGTTGTTGTTATTTAATATCTAGACGCTAATGATAATAAACACTCAAACCTAACCATAATATCCTACGGCACTGGTTAATGTTTTCCATGTCCATAACTAATAAAATGCCGCCATCTGCCGATTAAATATAAAACTGCTATGTGCTCGCATTACTGGCTCCCGTTTGTTGTTGGGTGTTTATTGACATGTAACATAAAATTCATCATTAGCGCTATTTATCATACCTCTAACAAATAGCATAATTTACTTACCCCTCATTGCAATGTAAGAAAACAGTTATTATGCCGAGTATCATTCATATTGTGTATTAAATTACCCATTAAGATTGTAATTGATTAACATCTACCTCCACCCCAACCCTAAACCTAACACTCACAGTAATGTAAACTTATTATTATTATTGCAGTGTCACAGAAATTATGCCGTATTGATGTGAGTATCCCTTACCCGCAGCTGCAGTGCACCGGAAGAGCATCAATGCACCAATCAAAAGGATCACATTCGTACGAACCAATCAGAAGCAGTACGTATGATGACGCAAGTTCACGCAGCAAGGCGGGAATTCATTCATCAGAAACTGCGCGGGACGCTCAAGCTCAAGAGCGCCTCTTTAAACGCTTAGAGGTCATGAAAATCATAAGTCCTCTCGTTTAACTCTATTCTCAGAAGAAAGAAATGAACGAGACAGCAGAACTAGAAATGAACACAAAACCCGTTGTTGCTGATGCGCACGTCAAAGTTACGCCACGGCAAGGGGGCGTGACTTCAAGAAGAAGGTAAACAAACTGCAACATTCAATACAAGTGACTGTTTTGGCTCCAAGTTTCCTTAATATATTTTGAAGTGTACTATAATTTATCAATATAACTGATACAATGCTTTTATTTTTGGATTGTACCTCTGGATTATTGACAAACTTAAATCCTAATGTTATTTGGAAAGTGCCACATTCACAAAACAACATTTTTGTTAACTGTACTCAGGGATGGGCAAAAATACGTGATGTATTTTAACATAAAATACCAAATACCTCAATTTTACATGTATCAAAATAACCTACAAAATACAGCAGGAACAACATGTATCAAAATAAAATACTGTATTTTGAAAATACCACAATATACTTTCACAAGGGAGCATGACATTTAATCGCAAACCTTCTATCAATGGTCATATTCGATCAATCCTTTCACCATTAAACTGACTTAGTGAAGGAAACCATGTTTGACAGCAACAGCATTTCTCTGAGCAAGTTTAAGTCAGCTTCTCTGCCAACTCATTCACCTATAAAACTTTGTTTCTTCTTCATTTTATTTTCAAATTTCATACAGAAAGTCTTGTCTTGAAGATGATCTCTTTAATCACTGTAAAAACCATCTAATGCAGATAAAGAGTTGGAATATAGTACTGTATCCCTTTATTGTGTTTCCATCTGTTACTGAGACTATAAATTATTAAGTGCTGAACGCTCCTCATCCTGTTCTTAAGGATTGATATTTTATTCCGTCTCGTTTCTTAAGCAAAGATGCTGATGCTGAAATGTACAATACTGCCATTATATATTACTGGTCTAGGCATTCTGCAGTATACTATTTTCAGTGATTGTTGACTTGCTTTCAAATACCCATGCCATTTGTATGTAATTTTCTTTATGTGTGTTGCATAATTTCCATCCATACTCCAAGCACTGACCACCTTCTTGATCAATTTTCTGTTCTGATCTCAAGCCTAGGCAAATAACTGAGAAAGCACCAATCAGAAGCTGCATTTTTTATATCATCATGTAGACTTAGAAAGTATTTTACAGTATTTTAAAAATACAAGACTGCAGTATTTTGATACTTATTATTAACCCATTTTCATAAACCCTATCAAATACAAATTACAAAATACTATTTTGTATTAAAAAAACACATTTGAAATACATGTATCATAAATACTGCCCATCCCTGGCTGTACCAAACTATAGACTCTTTTCATTGAGCTATTTTATTTAGTATTCCCTGACTTCAATACAGTGTATTCAATTTATGTATAACTCTGTATTCCCCTGTTTGAATCATTCATTCATTCATTCATTTTCTTTTCGGCTTAGTCCCTTTATTAATCCGGGGTCGCCACAGCGGAATGATCCGCCAACTTATCCAGCATATTTTTTTACGCAGCGGATGCCCTTCCAGCCGCAACCCATCTCTGGGAAACATCCACACATTCTCATTCACACTCATACACTACGGACAATTTAGCTTACCCAATTCACCTATACCACATGTCTTTGGACTTGTGGGGGAAACCGGAGCACCCGGAGGAAACCCACGCAACCACGGGGAGAACATGCAAACTCCACACAGAAATGCCAACTGACCCAGCCGAGGCTCGACCAGCGACCTTCTTGCTGTGAGGCGAACGTGCTACCCACTAGGCCACCGTGGCGCCCTGTTTGAATCAATAATAATAAAAAAAACATGCAATACATGTCTGATTAGTGAATAAATTATTAGTAATGTTTGCTTATTCCTTACAGACCTCCAGAATCCAGGTGCAACTCTAGGAGCGTCAACTCAGGTTTTAAATCTCCAGTATGTAAAGTTTATTAATTGAGTCAAATGTCTTCAGAGAATTCATATATTGATATTAAGATTTTGCTAAAGTAGTTATATATGATCAGATGTCTGCATCTATTAAAAACGGTATTCATGAGAATTTAATTTCTTCAAATGATCTTTGATGAGCATACAGTACAAAACTGATGTGAGTTATGGTTGATATGCATTTGGAATAAGTTGTGTTTGATTTGTAATAATAGGTACTAAAGCCTAGTATGGTGAAATCTCCTGTTGGTCTTGAGGAAGAAGTGAAAGAGCTCAAGAAAACACTGGATTGTCTGGATTCAGAGATTGCCTCGCTGGAAAAGGAGTAGGTGGAAAAAATTACATTTAGTCATTTAGCAAACACTTGTCCAAAGCAACTTACAATAGAGGAGACATTCAGCAATTCAACAGTAGGAGGCAGAACACACAAGAAGTGCATATCATACAAAGGAAGTATGCAAGATGTATTGTTGTGTGTTCACTCTCAAAGCACAAAATCAATTTTACAATGTTTATTTTGCTAGCACTCATTGTTAGTCTTAATGTGAACTGTTAACACATGCAAGTTAATCTACTTGGGAAAAAATGGTTTGTTTTGGTAACCTTTAATCAAAATCTGCCCATTTGCTTCCACTCTTGAATGGCAGTGCTTTTCTGATGATGTCAGTTTGACAGCTGGGTGAAATACGATTAGCCACGCCCTTTCAACCACTAGTTTTCATTCATTCATTCGTTTTCTTATCAGCTTATTCCCTTTATTAATCCGGTGTCGCCACAGCGGAATCAACCGCCAACTTATCCAGCATATTTTTACGCAGCGGATGCCCTTCCAGCCGCAACCCATCTCTGGGAAACATCCATACACACACATTCACACTCATACACTACGGACAATTTAGCCTACCCAATTCACCTGTACCACATGTCTTTGGACTTGTGGGGGAAACCGGAGCACCCGAAGGAAAGCCACGCAACCACGGGGAGAACATGCAAACTCCACACAGAAATGCCAACTGACCCAGCTGGGGCTCGAACCAGCGACCTTCTTGCTGTGAGGCGAACATGCTACTCACTACGCCACCGTGGCGCCCCCCACTAGTTTTCTGCATGTGAAAGATGAGAGGAGGAGTGAAAAAGAAAACCCCGCCCCCTACTCAGTATTCAATTTCAGTTGGAAATAGATCATCATACTGAAATAAACATCTGCCACTAGGCATGGGCTGGTATAAGATTCTGACGGTATGATAACCTTGGATAAAAATTTCACGGTTTGACGCTATTGTGATTACTGCTCAAACATATATTCAAGAGTTCACACTTAGCTGATGATTGATAATAAAGCTTGTTTGGCATGCTGTCCCGGGAGAGAGCCCTGAGTTCATAAGATCCTCGAGCCCTGGGCTCCCTCAGGGCGAGAGGAGAGTTTGAGCTCAGGTAGATCTCGATGAACTCCCCCTCGGCTTATTTCCAGCTAGTGGTGAACTGAGGAGAGGTGTATTCGTTAAGAGCTTGGCTATAATATCAATTGTGCTTTCAAGTAACTTAGTGCTTGTTATTTGGACCGTGGGAGGAAACCGGAGAGCCCGGGGAAAACCCACGCGAGCACGGCGAGAACAAGCGAAACTCCGCACAGAAATGCCACCTGATTTAGTAGGGACTTAACCAGAGGCATTCTTGCTGTGAGGCCACAGTGCTAGTCACTGGGCCGCCGTGTCGCCCATCTGAAAGGAGGGAAAGTAGAAGTGGATGGGTGGGGGGGGGTTCTTCAAGACGAAGATGTTGAGATAAGAAAACTTTGGTTATTTATAGAGAGTTAGGAATCATACGATTGGATAATCGGTCATTAGCTGAAGCTGTAACAGCTGGGAACAATCATAAGCACGTGATCCTCTCGAAATTTGTTTATAAATAAACTTCACTTCTTTTTAAGTGTCTGGGTAAAAAACACATTTTATTTTAAGAAACATTTAATATACTATATTTAGTATTTTTCAAATATATTTAATATATAATGTATATTGTGGAGCAGTAAACATGTCAGGCTAAATAATGAAAATGAATCATTGACTTCTGCTTTCTTCCTTTACAATTTCTTATCTTTTATCTTTTCTGCTGGAGATACTGTTGTCCTAAAAAACAATCAAACAGAAAAAAAAAACGTAAATAAAAAATCGTACACAAACCGTAGGAACGGTATTACAGGAAATGTTGGCGGTTTTAAAACCTTAACTTTTCCAAACCGCGGTATACTTGAAAACTGTTATCGTCCCGTGCCTATCTGCCACATCTTCCATTTTATGTCGACTTCAATGGTATAGCTCTTGCAAAACTGAAAAGTTGCAGATAATTTACTCACCCTCGGCCATCCAATATTTATTTTAAAAAATAAAAACATTTTTTAGCTGAAACTGTGGTCCTTGAGATTCTTAAAATGCCAAACTTCAACCACTACTGTACATGCAAAAACTAACTACGAACCTACACATTTTTTTACAGGAAACATTACAATAACTAATTATAAATCATAGAAATGTTTTCAAATGAACAAAACCCACTGATCTGAAGCATTTTTTGCATACTTCATTATTCATATATCTTTTCAAAATATATATAATGTATTTAGCTTATGACTTGCTTTTTGTGAATTACCAATGACCACAATTTCAGCAAGAAAAAAACGTAATGTTCTGCTGAATAATAAAAAGAGCTTGCTATACTGTACATATTGAATGGAGTAAATTAACAACAAATTAGTATTTTCTGTGAACTACCCCCTAGCTTAATATATTCTTTATTTCAGGTGTTCTTAAAGGTCTCATGAAGTGCTTTGAAATGTGCATTTTTATTCTGTGTTTGACATATCTACTGAAACATGAGAGAGGGTGGGGCATAGTGTAGCTCCTCCTGATTTTGTAAAACAGCCAATAGCTTTTTGCTTCATCACCGCTTTGCCAGTGAGAGTGATTGAGCTCAAGCACATCAAATGTGAAGTGTCTTGAAAAGGACGGGGCGTGTCAGACACTAAAGAGCATTTGATTGGTCATGATTTGATGAGAAACTGAAGTATGAGGTGACGTGAAAAAAAGCGTTCTATTTAGGCGAAAGTTTTACATGTTTATATCAGTTCTATATCTTCTAAACCTGAATTTTGCCAGTTTTGGAGCACAGTAGCTTATAGATATCCTATACTGTAGCTAACAATACTGATATTAACATTTAAAAACTTTATTTTAGTTTCATGGGACCTTTAGGATAGCAGTTTTGTGTAAATATTTAGTTTTGGTAAAACTTTAAAATAATAGCTAAAAGATGTTAAATGTAAAATGTCCATTTTAAATTGCTTATTTTTAGTTGCATTATTATCCCACTATTGATTTACTGGCAGATTAAACTGAGCTTGCATTGCTGTGTGGTTGTATTTGTAGAGGATTTGTTGTACAAGAGCTGGATCAGCACATCGACCTGCTCCATGAATACAATGACATCAAAGACGTTGGACAAACTCTACTGGGCAGACTAGGTAAGACGTAATGCCTTGAATAATAAATAAAAAAACATTTCATTCCAGTCTGCTAACCAACATAAAATATATCTCATACCACAATAACCTCCTCTCCATAAACACTTGTGGCCTACACACTTCTGCCATCCCACTCATCTAAGTGGGTTACAGCCTCCTTGCGCTCGCTCTGCATTTCTCACTATAGTGTCAAGATTATGATAATGGCATCCTCTGGTATTACCGCTGCATTCTGTAAGATAATGGACCCTTTCAGACTCCCAGCATGCTGAGTTTCTACGGCCTCACAGTGACTTCAGCTGGTCTGAGGGCCGGAGGGGGTCATTTTCCCCCATGTGACCATTGATAAAAACAACTGTCTCTCTGTGTCTCCTACAGCCGGCCTGCGTGGAGTGACCACACGAGACCTGTACAGTCACTTTGGCCTCGAGTTGGATGACTGACTGAGATTGGAAAGGCCTCATAATACTGTTAGCGTTATATCTTTGTATTTATACAGAACATACCAGTGTTTTCTTCATGCTATTGGGCTGAATGAGCTCACTTAAGAGGTTTCTATCTATGAAATAACTCTTATTATACATACAAACCTTCAAAGAAATGGAAAGGCCTTTGTTAACACTGTTAGAACTATTGCTTCAATGTTTTTCTCTGCACACCGCTTTCCTCATATTGTGTTCATGCCAAAGGCGACGTGTTATCGTGCAGCAGAGATTATTGTGTATGAAAAGGTGTCTACGGCCATTGTGTTGTCATCCAAATCTGGTGAATTAGCGGAACAGTTTATTTAAAAATTCAATGTCTGTCATGAATTTCCTTGCCTTTTCTTTTTATTTAAAGCTGCTGTGCTTCCTTTTCTTAGTTAAAACCAAAATGAGATGACATGTAGCTTTGAGGAAGATGCTAACGTATGGTCTCATTTTAGGCTCTACAATTGAAAGGAAGTCAGATTTGGCACAATGGCGAAAGGTTCATTTATGGGTGAACTGTACCTTTAAAGGGGGTACTGTGTCATGAATTCTGCTTTATCATAACATTATTTTGTTACACCAAGAAATGCATTTATTTGAAAGTTGAAATAAAGGTTGCTCAATGTGTTATGTTACAATAGCTGTTCCAGCTGTGTTAAAGGTGAACCAAGTACACTATATGCAAGTTATGATAGATAAATCGTGGGCTGTGTCTCAATATTTTTGGATTGTATAGATAAAAAATATGCTTTGCTGATAGCAGATAATATACGTATCACTATACAGTTGTAAACTGATTTGTGCTGCCTAACATGATATCCACACTGAAGTGGTTATACCACATGAAATCAATTTTTGTCATTATTATCTCACATGATATCCATTGACCATTCTAAAAACATATGAATGTTGTGACCAGTACAGAGGCCCAGTGATGAGTAATTTGTTAAGCAAATCATGTTAACACTAAAATGGTTTATGTGTGCAAACCATTGGGAGGGGGACTGAAAAATAAGGAATTTGTGAGGTAAGTTGATTTTAGAAGCTACATTAAGATAATCGATAATACATAATTTGTTTCTGTGAATTAATTTGTATCGACTGCTAAATACAATCAGGGGTATTGTCAAAATAATTTCACACGAATTAAAATACGCACATTAAACAACAAAAAAAGCAATGTTTGCACTTCGTGCATTTTAAATAAAATCAACAGCCTCGTGTCATTTTTCCATGTATTTCGCAAAAAAGCCTGTCTCCTTACACATTAGTATTATCATGTACATTACGTTTTTTAAATTTTCACAAACAGCTGTTTTGCCAGTACAATGGCCTGCAGATGGACAGATACTGACAATAGCTCTCGTTCTCCTCCATCATGCCTCATGGTCCCGCAGAGCTGCTTTGCAACTACCGGGTGGAAACTGTCGTGATGATTCGCTGGCTGGGCCACATTTCCTTGACAGGACTTTAAGCCCCGCCTTTCAACAGCGAAAAGGCTGCGCTCCGAGACCACGATTGGTTTAAAGAGCTGTCAATCGATGTGTACACACAACACCGGCGAATAGCGAGGAGGCGGGCGCAAGTAAGAAAATTATAAGGTCATTGGAATTACCAGCACTACAAGCCATCCCCACAATGAAGCGATAACAGATAAGAGTGAAAAATGAAATAAACGGGAGCAAAGTCTACCAAAGAAGCCGCGGAAAATAGGTAAAAGGCGGGCGTGTGGCCGTTACACACCGGCGCGTGTGTATCAGCGCAGGTAAACGGTGGAGGTTTCGCTTAAGCCGATCAAGGTGGGATCGTACGGAACAGGTTCCCCTTCTGCCATAATACACACGTTATTGTGACAGCGAAGACCAAAATCGAGGTATTTCCCAGACCACAGACACCAACATTTCAAATATTTTAGCCATTAGTCATTTCCGGAATCTCCTGTATCATTAATCGTCATGATAGCGAGCTGTCAGCTGCTTGTTAAAGATGAGCTTACTGATTTTACTATAACGTCTACATTGTGTTCTGCTTATGTTTGCCGATGGATGCGGTGTCATGTGTAGCAGTGTAATTGCTCATAATCCAGCTGAAGGGAAATAGGATGTCATACATGCGCACTGGCATATTCAATACGAAACACACACAGTAAATTTCGCCGATCGTATAAACGCATAATATAATTGATTGCCTGACTGTACGAATTGAATTTCATACAACGTGTCTTGTGATTGTAACAGTAGAGTGAAGCTCAGTGTACTGCAGTACTGTAGTGATGTCCGATTCGTAAGCGAATCATTCTTTTGAGTCGGATCTTTTCAACCGAGTCATTAAAGCGAATGGATTCTTTCACAAATCGGTCTGAATTCTGAACTCTTGGGCTCGCAGAGCTGAGGATCATTACTGAACACGTCAAATTGTCATAAAACAAAGCAGCAAGCGTGTAAAAATTGTATGTCTGCTATGCCTCCTCACTTTTTCCATTAGTATTAATTTTATCTAAATATTTTAAAGGCTTTTGATACAGCATCAAAAACTATGCAACAAGCCAATTTGGTAAGAGGTGAATTGAGTGAATTACAATATTACAAACATTGTTTTTTATAAAAAAATTTTTACTAAACTGAATTTTATGACTGAAAGAACTACAATAATCAAATGAAGAAATGACAAAAAATAAATACAATGCAGAAATATTACATGATTTGCTTAAAGATGTTGGTTGCACCTAAAGAAATAAGACATTTCTAGTTTACAGCAAAGTTTGCACACATATATAATTTTTAGAGACACAGGGAACTAAAGTTTGAACTCTCAGATTGATAATTTTCTGTGCAACACCTGCACATTCAATCTATTAACAATTATTAGCGCATTAGAACTATTAACTCATACAAGGTCTATCTTTATAAATTTAGCAATATTATTATTAAAAAATATATAATAATTTCCCTGATGAGAAAATAAAAAAATTAGTTTAGAAACTCAAAAGTTGCCCTATTTGTTGCCCTAGTTGTTGCCCTAGTTGCCTAGTAATTGTGAGTTTAACAGAGTTAAAATGTGCTGATATTTGCTTCACACAAGAATATATACATTTTATTATTATTTATTGTAAATGAAGGATATTTGAGTTATAAACATCAACAGGATGTAATGCTGCCACCGCGTGATGGCGGAGAAGAATCACTGAATCAGTGTTCTGAATCTAAATGCTCGAAAGAGCCGATTCGTGCACTCGAGTCCCAACAGTGCCGTACATCCAATGTGCTCTCAGATTTCCGGGCTTGAGCAACAAATCAGGTCTCTGCGGTAACCCTCGCCTGATGATGATGATGATGATGATGAGGTGGAGGATGAGGAGGATGATGCTGGCTTCTGCATTGCTTTAATACCCATCCGCACCCACAGCACGTCTGTTATCATTTTGTCTCCCGTCATCATGCGGTTAAAGGGCTGAACAGACATTCAGATTCTCCTCAACATCTTTCAGGACACATATAGACGCGTCGCACTGTAGGATTTCCCAGCTGCAGCGAAAACGTACGATGATGATGAGGACGATGACGTATGACCGTCATTTCTGTTCGTCAATAGATTGAGAACGTGTGAAATGGCGTATTATTTACATATTTGTGCATTTGACCGGGACTAGTTGCCACATTTTTACGTCAGTGGCTGTTTACCTCTGTTGTCAGGGTTTATTTAACCTTTTATTTCCACCCATACACTGCACAGACACTGTAGTGCTAATACATATGAGGTAAAATGTCACAATAAGACTATAAATATAATAATAATATATGTCAATTTTGTGTAATTGATATTAAGCAAAGTGCTAATAAATCTGTATGACCAAATACAGAGAATTTAATGGACATTTTTTCGAAATGCTTAAGATTTAATATTTAGTTTTGTTTTAGTCTTTTGTTGTTGTCTTTTGGCAATCAAAGTTTCCTCTTCTGACACAAGATATAATATGGAAATAACTTTTATTGGTTTATCTGACGTTTTTTATTATTACTTTATCTTGTTTTGTAGTTCTAAAGATACTTAAATCAATATATTTTTACTTCAGAAGCAAAATTATGTGAGAAGTCTTGTTTTATGTGAAATCCTTCATCGATCACTGCTGAAACAAATATTTGGTAGTGCGCTCAAAAATCAACTTAATTCAACAGAAAATTTACTTTTTAAAACCACATTGATAAATATTTATTCTTATTTCAAACATCCATTAGTTTAAAAAAGAAAAGACTACATGTCTTCATTTTGCATCTCAAGTAAATGTCTTAAATGTTTATATATTTGAATCAGAAGACAAAATATTGTGGATAATTTAATGGCACTTTTAATGGCACTTGTGATCTTAAGATTTTCGGTGCTGTTTATAATCACCTTAAAGTGTGTATGTGAAACAAACAATGTACATACTTCTAAAATAAACAGATGATTCAGATGAAACATTCCTAAATTTATAGTTAATAACCTTGCCTAAATGTATTTTACAGAGTATTTTTATTTGTCTGCGCTGAAAAAAAAAACCCGATTCATTGGATTTACTTTTTTAAGGTAAGTGGTTGCAAATAATTTTTATAAGTTGAATTTAAACAAGTTGAACATTACTAAATTTAATTTGTTTACATTCCGCCCATAAAAATTGTTTGCAACCACTTAACTTAAAAAAAGAAAATCCAATGAATACTTTTTACAGTGGTCTATTGCCATAGTTTGTTTATACGTTTATGGTTTTGACCATACAGTGTGATTTAATGCAAAAATTAAATGTAGATCACTTTAATGGATTACAGTAAAAGACTGCTAAATAATTATTTTAAAGTGAAGCCCCTGTGATCGCTCAGCCCATTGTCTTTCATATATAGGCAGCACAAGAGAGAGCGAGAATGACTGGTGTAGTTCAGCAGGTGTAAGCTTCTACTGCGTTCAGATGAGCTGACGGAAACCATAGTACAGATCAGATAGCTCTGTTACCTTCGGTCACTGACATTCAATCCACCCTAGTTACTTTACAAGTGTTTTAGTGCAAAACAAGGCCTAGAAACGCTTCAGTGCCTGTTAATGTAAATAAGCGTTTTAAAAGTAATGTTCGCTCTGAAATTGAGGCTTATTTACTCACTCTCAGATGTATTGTAGGTGACTTTTTTATTCAGTAGAACATCAAAGAATTTTTTTTTTTGCTGAAACGGTGCTTCTTGGTGACTCATAAATGCAAGTCAGCGGTTGCCATGTGGAGAATCCAAAAACACATTTGGATAAACCTAAATGAATTCTTATCCCTATTTAGAAAATATTGTCAGCATTTGTTTACTTTTATCAATTCATATTATTAATATTATATTAGTCATTAGTATTATTGTGATCAGTGATACAGATGTGCATAAATAAAGTGTTATTTTTCATAAGAATGCATAACCTTATATTCATAATATTCATTCATTTATTCATTCATTTTCCTTCGGCTTAGTTCCTTATTTATCAGGGGTCGCCACAGCGGAATGAACCGCCAACTATTCAAGCATATGTTTTACGCAGTGTATGCCCTTCCAGCCACAACCCAGAACTGGGAACAACCATACAGACTCAATCACACGCACTCATGCACTAGTTTCTTCAAGTCACCTATAGCGGACTGTGGGGGAGCACCTAGAGGAAACCCACGCCAACATGGGGAGAACATGCAAACTCCACACAGAAATGCCTAGTTGATACTCGAACCAGCAACCTTCTTGCTGAGAGGCAACAGTACTAGCCACCGTGCCACCCTATTCATAATATTCATTAATTTTCTTTTCAGCTTAGTTCCTTTATTAATCTGGGGTCGCGACAGTGAAATGAACCACCAACTTATCCAGCCTGTTTTACGCAGCGGATGCCCTTCCAGCTGCAACCCAACACTGAGAAACACCCATACACTCTTACATTCACACTCATACACTATGGATAATTTAGCTTACCCAATTCACCTAAAGCGCATGTCTTTGGACTGCAGGGGGGAAACCGGAGCACCAAAGGAAACCCACGCCAACACAGTGAGAACATGCAAACTCCACACAGAAATGCCACTGACCCAGCCGGGGCTCAAATCAGCGACCTTCTTGCTGTGAGGTGATTTGCTACCCACTGGGCCACCATGGTGCCCCCTATTCATAATATATCAAATAAAATTATTTTATAGCAGGATTTAACTTCAAGTAGGGCTGTGCAATATGACGATATATATATCATATGGGCAAAAATAGTAAGGTCTGTTTCTTATGCTTTGGTTTGGTGTCACAAAATACATTGTTTATGGTAATACTTTCATAATTTATATAAGCACAATATTACTCACCATCATGGGGATGCAGACAGAAACATGAATAACAGCTTCTTGAAAGTACAATGTTTATTTAGCAATTTTTTTTATATTTACTAGTTATATATTTACTAGACTTATACTTATTATTATTATACTTACTATTTTATTATTTGAAAAAAAAAAAAAA
>CAIGQQ010038783.1:3020216-3045149 GCA_903798035.1 Danio albolineatus | reverse complement strand
ATTATTATTATTATTATTATTATTATTATTATTATTATTATTATTATTATTATTATGCAATCACAGTTATGTTCTTACTATCATAGTGGAAACTGTAATACTTGAATTACTATTCAAAAGATTTATGTTGTTAATACATTTTCTATTTAATATAAGTGTAGCATTTTTGAACATTCCAGAAAATGTTTTCAAATTTTTAAATGGTAATAAATCTAAATTTAATGCAAAAATGTAAATATTGTCTACCATTTAGCAACAACAAAAATCATAATCATTCATCAAATCTTTTTATTTCTTCTTTTTTTTTACAGTGCAGCCAGTGTGTTGCTGAGGGTAAAACTGAATGTCAAGAAGCACCTACGTGAGCGCAACACAGTCCCCAAACTGTTTGCCAAGTCCGTCAAGAAGTATGGAAACAAGACGGCTCTGATTTTTGAGGGAACAGATGAGAAATGGAGCTTCAAGGAACTTGATGACTACTCAAACCGTGTGGCCAACTTTTTACTTCAACAAGGCTTTAGGGAGGGCGACGTGGTGGCTCTGTTCATGGAGAACCGCAATCAGTATGTTGGGCTCTGGCTGGGCATGGCGAAGATCGGCGTGGAGGCTGCACTTATCAACTTCAACCTGAGACTGGAGGCTCTGGTTCACTGTGTCAACATCTCCAGCGCCAAAGCTGTGGTGTTTGGCAGTGAGCTAACAGATGGTGAGAAGTGATTTGATCCTTATTGTTGATGAGAAAATTACTTAGATGGAATTTTTATACTTGTTTACATTGTTTCAAAAACATGTATTAAGGCTATTCACCTTATCCTCTGCATTTGAGCGGGCGCAGCCATTTGAATCATTTTGGCTTGAGACTTCCGGTCTCTTCCATTCATTCTATTCACTTCCATTCATTTTAGAGGTTAAAAACAGCTTGTTATGCTGCTTGATGTTGCAAACTGATATTTTCTTATTATATGATTCTGCTTTGTCTGTATAGTCATGCAAACACTTGTTTGTAGAGCAAGTAGTTTGACTGTTTACTGCCGTTTATTATACCTAGTCATTTCTCCCATAGGCAGTTGAATCGGAGGTTCTAAAATAATCGCAAAAACGAGCGCACTTCCACATTGAAGAATAAGGTCAATAACAACATTGACTCAAAACTTTCTCTTATGCGTCACATGAAACCTACGCAAGCATAGTATACATGTCAGACCAGTATGTGCCACTGTAAACTCTCGTTCACACCAAGATAACTATATAAACAAATATAACGATAAATACAGTATGTTTACGTCCATGCTAAAGAATGATAATGGTCTGTTTATTTTTAGTTTATGTTTTTCATTTGGCATTACTCCCTTGTAAACTGCAATGTCCACAGTGGGCTTCTAGCACACCCGACCTGTGAATCCAGCTCGTGTAATCAATCGAATCAAACAGTGAATTTAGTGATCACAGTCAATGTAATGAAATAAAAACAACACAAATTATTTTCCTCAATTTTCAAAGGAGACAACCCAAAGACGCTCAAACTAAACTAGATTCCTGAGGCACTTTTATTATTAGAATTCAATTTGCCAGACTTGTTTACTTGTCTATAAAGTTACTAGTTTAAAAAAGAATATCTTAAAAGTATTTATTACTGAATTCTATTTCCTGAATATTAGCAGCATTATGTATTGTGGGCTGCACAATATATTGTTTCAGCATCGAAATTGTAGGATGCGCAATGTCAAAAAAAATGATCAAAAGTGACCACAATTTGAAATGCATATAATTTATAGATTTGATTACAAAGTGACCCCATTGTGAATTTAAAGTTAATAATTTGCATAAATTGTTTTTTTTTGTTGTTATGTAAAAATGTAGGAGTTTAAAGCATTTAGGTGCCAGAAACTATAGCATTTGTAGCTTTAACAAAGATTAATTGCATTTAATTTTATATAGTGACTAAATACGTGTATAACTGCGATATCTGTATAATGTAGTACTATTAAGGCTTTCCAAAAATATCAGGCACAATTTTTTTTCTCCTTCATATGTATAAGGTTCTATCTGACATTTTTGTCAAATTGAGTTATTGACATATTCCTATTATTTGACAACTTATTTACATTATGGAATGTTTTTTTTATTAGTTGTTTACATTTTAAGATTTTTTTATTTAAAAAACAAATGTTACACATGTACTGTTTGCTAGGGAATGCAATAACTTTGAAGCTCAATATCTCAAAATCACTCAGAACACCGATAAAACCTTATAATTCAAAGATGACGATATGTATTTGTACTCATGTAGTTTATTAAATATTGTGCATATGCACTATAGCACAAAATCACTGCAACCATTCTAAAATAATGGTTATTCAAGCCAAAGCCTAAAGTTATTCAAGCCATCTTGAATCGAATCGAATTCACGTATGAAAAGCCTAATATGTCAGTGTAATTATTTCAAAAATCATGCAGCCCCATATTGTATTGTATCTTGTAATGAATTGTATTACAATAGCAATATGTTAAAACAGTGCTAACTGTGGTAAAACATGCTAGCAATATTGTAAACCATTGCACTAATCTGTGACAATGACAGCCGAGTTCTAAAACATTATTATATTAAAATTATTATTACATTAAACCCATTATTATATTAAAACTTGCTAGCGACATGGTGAAGCATGTTGATACTGGATATTTCAATCAATCTAGAAATTTGGGGATTCTAAAAGACTGAAACAATTTTGGACTGAATGATGCATGATGTGCGTTCATATTCATATGGCAGTATAATACAAGGCATGTGTAGCAAGGTGAGGGTGAATGTGAGGGTAAATAATGATTTAATGTTGACTTTAGACAAGGATTTTATTTTGTTAATGATGTCTGTTCTGTTGCTGAATATAAGTGTGTCAGTAAAGGAAGTGTTGCAAGCAAGTATTACACACTACAAGAAGCAAATTAGGAAGTGGCAACTATATGTGTACTCTAGAGAATCAAATGAATGAGTAGCATAGGGTAGAGAATGCAGATTTATCCTAGGCAAAGGTCAAAGCACACAGTGAACAAGCATCACTGCAGCAAAGAGGACTCATACCAGAGGTCATGGATGGCAACATGTCCTAATGTAATTGAGCTCCAAGTTGTCTCTTAAGTAATTGGAAACTGACTCATAAAGCATGCCAGGTTGAGTCAGCTTCGGTTCCTATTGATTTAACATTGCCAGGCTTGTTTGCTTGTCCTGTGTTTTCACTGTGAAATTTTCTAGACTCATTCTGTCACGTTGCTATGTTAGCTTGAGAAAGCCTCTAAATCTTTTCTGACTGATCAAACATTTGGTTTTCCTAATAAAAAATAATGATAGAAGTGAGTAAAATCAAGACTAAAAAGTAATTTGGACATATTAGCAAGGTGTAATAGATGTTAGCAATATGCTGCGAAAATCATGCTAATAATGTGTTAAAATGTGCTAGTAACTTGTTAGCAGTGCGCTAAAACTTGCTAGAAGTGTTTTAAGGCATGCTAGTAACATGCTATAGATCTGCAGAAACTAACATGTTGGGATGCTAATTGTTAGCAGTGCTGACAGTGTGTTAAATGTGGTATTAACATTCTAGCAATGTTAATGTACTATATGTTAGTGTACTAAAATATTTTAGCAATGTTAGCAACCTCCCAGAATCGCAAAACAATCAGCTAACAATGTAGCCACCAAATGATGTAGAAATCACATAACAGTCTTAACTTACAAACTTAGCTCAGAATCAGCTTTCATGCATTTGTGCCTGTGATGGTGACTTCATTAATTTTTTTCTGTCTTCGGTTTCAGCTATGTGTGAGGTCCATGGCTCCATGGGAAAGACTGTTAAGCTCTTCGTCTCTGGTGAATGGGACCCAAAGCGGGTTCCTGTAGGAACAGAGCATCTAGACCCGCTCCTGGAGGCCACCAGTGCAATCCAGCCCAAACAACCAGATCGCAGCTTCACAGGCAAGCAGCAGGCACTCAGAATAGAAAAAAAATCCACTTCCAGTTTAATTAAAAATAGATATAATTGTGTGTTTTTGGTTTTAGTTGACTATAATAATGCTGCATATGAGTTAACAGGTAGTAAAAATGGCATTACTGATTATACAGCGCACCCGGAAAGTATTCAAAGCGCTGCACTTTTTCCACATTTTTTTTATATAACAGCCATATTCCAAAATGGATTAACTTCTTTTACTTCCTCAAAATTCTACACACAATACACCATAATGTCAATGTGAAAAAGATTTTTTGAAATTGTTGCAAATTTATTAAAAAATAAAAAGCTAAAAAATCACATGTACATCAGTATTGCATTCGCAATAGTCACATTGCACCATCTGCAATGTGAAGGTGGGATTATTATTATTATTATTGTTGTTGATCAGCAATGAAGAATGTACAATATTTACATTTTTACATTACTTTTGATTATTCAATAATAGGGGCAGGACAAAATAGCGTTATGGATGAGTTGGCGCTTCTTGTAATTGCGGATCAAACATATGTCAATGTTGCAGTTATAAGAAATATATGTGCTGTTAATAAATTAAGTTTAATATCAACCAAATTTCGAGAGGAGCACATGCTCATGATTGACCCAGCTGGCCCACATTAGCTAATCATGATCCTCCAATCAAACGATCCCAGGTCACTATATATATATATATCCTCATTTCCCTTCTACAACTATCTTCGTCTGGAAGAAACCCCCCTCCACCCCTTCTTCTACTTTTATCCGAAATGGGCGGCACAGTGGCTCAGTGACTAGCACTGTTGCTTCACAGCAAGAATACCAATGCGTCCGGTACTTGCTTGGCTATCTGGTATTTCTGTGCGGAGTTTGCATGTTCTCCCCGTGTCCGTGTGGGTTTCCCCCCGGGTTCTTCGGTTTCCTCCCACCGTCCAAATATGCTCTATATTATAGATAAATAAGCCTAAATCTTTTTTCTAATGTCTTACTCTCAGGAAGTTCGCCTTAGCCTCAGCAGCAGGGGAGTTAACCCTAACTCTAACCCTAACCCTGTGAAAGGGGGGAGCCCTGGGCCAGAGAATCCCTTGAGCTCAGGGCTCCCTCCCGGGACAGCATGTCAAACAAGCTATGTAAAAATCATGAGCTAAATGTGAATTCTTGAAAAGAAATGCATCTTATAACATTTCGAGGCATTTTTCCCTCTTCATTTACAAATATGATGATATATTGTGGATGTTTTTTATTTTTTATGCATCACTGATATCGTAATCTATCATTGTCGGAGGCCAAATATCATGATAATATGGTATCGTATTACTGTACCTAAATATATCTTTTTTCTAAATCTCATTTATTTATTCTTGCAATTTCTTTGATTTACTCCTCTACAAGATTCATTCCAATCAAAGTTAATGAGTTTTTTCCAAATAGAGCTCTTCAAGGCATCAGCTGAAATTGTATTCATATCACAATATAAATCGCAGCAAAATAAAATATCGCAATGTCTAATATTGTGCATCTCTAGTTTGTGTTAACACCACCAAATTTATCACAAAAAAAGTAATAAAAAAAGACAAAAAAACTCCATCAGGATTCACAAGCATTAACTATATGTTTTTCTCTTCTTTTTTGTTTGCTTCTAGATCGTCTGTTTTACATCTACACATCTGGAACCACTGGAATGCCAAAAGCTGCTATTGTTGTACACAGTCGGTACGTGTGTGACAGTAATAATAATAAATTAATTATTTTTACAGTGTTTTGCCCTTTTAACCTGTTTTTTGTTTTTTTTGGTTCTCTCCTCAGGTATTACCGCATGGCTGCCTTGGTTTACTATGGTTTTAGGATGAAGCCTGAGGATGTGCTTTATGACTGTTTACCGCTTTACCACTCTGCAGGTACGTGACTAAACACAGGCTGATCTAAACCTCTGTGCGCATTTCCTGTCACAGAGTTCGTTTCAGGCCACTTCCTGTGTGACACTTTTGTGGTTTGTTAATATGCTAGTATGTTTTCCTTGCAGTTTAAAGAAAATGACAAATTATTTTATTTATTTTTTTGTTGTGCTTTCTTTGTCTTTACATCATGGAAGTAATCAGTAGGTGTGTTATCTGTGTCCGACAGGAAACATAGTGGGAATTGGACAGGGTTTGATCCATGGAATGACTGTAGTGATCAGGAAAAAGTTCAGTGCTTCAAAGTTCTGGGACGACTGTATCAAATACAACTGCACTGTGAGTAAAGGATGAATATTCATGTGGAATAATGGAGCATTCATTTCAGAGTTTGAGTCTTTCAGTGGGTGACAGTGTTGTTAAAAAGGGTTTACTTTTTTCAGTTCGGTTGCATAATATTAATTAAAAGTGACAATAAGGATGTTTACACAATTTATACGTTTTAAGCGCCAAATGCACCAAACATTTTCCCAAGTTCATAAGAAGTTAGAGTTATACATCTTTTGGCAACTAAATATAGGCATTTCAATAGGGAAGTATTAATAACTGCAATGTAAATAATAAATTTATTTATTAAAAAAAAAAAATCTGCCTAAGCGAACATAAGAGACTTTTTTTTTGTCAACGCAGGTTTGAACGAAGGTGTATGTTAGGGACACCTATTGCTTGAATTTTTCATTTACTTTATATGTATTTTTATTTATATAAATAAAAATGCATACACTGTTGGAGAAAAAAGTATTCAACATGTCATGCTTTTTTGTGGGAAAAATATTTTATAGGAGCTGTTGACATGGAGCTGAACCAGATTTTGATTTAAAAACTCAAACAGTACAAGCATAAAAATATAACAAAGCAGAAAAATCTGAAAAAAAAATTGTGTATTAACAATGAAATGACACAAGGAGAAGGTACTAAACTACTGAAATGTATTTAATACTTCATACAAAAGGCTTTTTTGGTGATGGCAGCTTAAAGATAACTCTCAAATGGAGAATGAAGTCACATGAATTGCTCAGGTGTGAGTTTCTTAGACTTAAACAGAATGTAAAAATCTTGATGGTTCTGTGGGTCTTGTTTATCAAAATTTTAATTTGTATTTTCTATTGGATTCAAGTCAGGTGATTGGCCGGGCCCACAGCTTGATTTTCTTTCTCTGAAAGCATTTGAGAATTTCCTTGGCTGTATTTTGGATCATTGTCTTTCTGAAATGTCCACCCGGGTTTCATCTTCAACATGCTGATAATGTAGATGTTGGACTGAAGCAGCTAATATTAATTTACAATGAGGAATGGCAGAAGATTGCTGAATAACTACTGAAAGATTTCAGCTGCTGTCTGCTCCTCCCTTTCATTTATTTTGATTAAGCATAACTTAATTTGGAAACCAATTAATATAGTTTTCTTTGCATATATGGATTTCTTTGGTTGTTACCAACGTCTGCTGAAGATTTCAAGTCAACTGCACCTTTAGAAATGTGTTTTCTGAAAAAATGGGGATGTGTTCAATACTTATTTTCCCCACTGTGTAATTAATTTATTTTTGTTATGAAAGAAATATTTTATGAAGAATTACTTCTTTTTTTTCATTAAATATAAAATGTAATATGTAAACATATCTATAAGGACATAAAAATTGGCATGTCTTGTCTTGGACCCCTGTATAGGATGTGTTCCTCTTAGACTTTTATGGATTTCTTTATTTTAAATAAATACACAAACAAAAAAGTTAAATCAGTTCAAATACATGAAATCTGAAATCATATTTGAGATTTTGTTAATACTTATAACACACGAAACTGAAAACTGGCCTACTGGAAACATCATTCATAGATGAATATTAATATGATGATTTTGCTGTTTTATATAACCAAC
Organism: Danio albolineatus; assembly: GCA_903798035.1. Classification (NCBI taxonomy): domain Eukaryota; kingdom Metazoa; phylum Chordata; class Actinopteri; order Cypriniformes; family Danionidae; genus Danio; species Danio albolineatus. Next base: position 3,037,337 of record CAIGQQ010038783.1, on the reverse strand, counting down.
AGAATCAAAATCAGTGCCGATTACATTCAGTAAACACACTCCAGATGTTGCATGTGTGTGACTGCAAATAAAAGTTGCCCTGCATGTAAATTGAGCTTTAATGGAGCTTATATTTGATCTTATATCTCAGATTGTGCAGTACATTGGAGAAATCTGCCGCTATCTGCTGAACCAGCCCAAAAAGGACACGGAACACAAGCACAAAGTGCGCATGGCACTCGGTAATGGCCTTCGTCAGTCTATCTGGGAGGAATTCACCAACCGCTTCAATGTCCCACAGATCGCTGAGTTTTACGGTGCCACCGAGTGCAACTGTAGCCTGGGCAACTTCGACAACAAGGTCTGTCCATACAAAAACACACTTTAGACTGAGTGTCTGTACACAGCCTTTATGAGCAGCACTCTTGTAAATCATTACAACACTGGATAATGCATGTGGAAATGGATAGATGCACTTTTAGGGGTCACAGCAATTTGTTCATTATCATAAACTTTATGAGGCCATCATATACTAGCATGTGTGCTTATGGAATATTTAAAGAAATAGCTTACTCAGAAATGACAATTTGAGGTTAATATACACACAGTCAATGTAGACAACGTTTCTTTTTTTAGATAGAGAATAAAGAAGATTTTTAACTGAAACCCAACACAAAGTTAGCAGATACCAAAACTTTGAGAGACAAAAAATTTACAGGTAGAACCAAATGAATACATGTTGCTCCTGATGATACACTGTGGTCTTATGAAGTGAAACAGAACATTATTTACAAAGTTATTACCTGTAACCCACACTCATAACATAGCTGACATAGACATGACTGCAAACCTACAAGTGAATTGACACTTGCATTTGTTTTGTCAAAATGACGCAATCTTGAGAATCCAAATTGCTTTACCCTATTTTTAAATGCTTTAGTTTATGCTATTAAAAGTCAATGTGAGCAGAATCTGTTTGGATCTGGTTGTGGAATTTCAAAATTCACCTAAAACAAAAGAATATGATTGGCTGAGATTGGCAATGAAAATTTGTAAGCGATCAACTGGCTCAACTAAGAACTTTTCCTTTTTAAAGAAGTCAGTTTCAGCTCACATGTGAGTTTGCATCTGCAATTGAAAATAAATTAGTTCTTTTTCACATAATTGATGTCTCATAGCAAATGTATTTTTCAAAGTTATTTTATTGTTTTTTTTTATTGTTATTTTTTATTAATTTAAATATTAAAAAATATATATTTAAATAGAATTAAAGGAGCAGTAGATGAATTTCTTTAGAAGCGTTTTTTGTTGCACTGGTTGAAAGTCTCTTCACATTCCAATACTACTGATTAAAGTAAATGATCTAAATGCATTTATATGTATTTTTTCATATTCTGGGGAGGGCATAAGAAAAAAAATGTTCCATTTTAAAATATTGTCGAGGCGATAATTCCCATAATGCTGATAAGTAACCAAAACTGTCACCAAATGTTGATTTGTACAACTGCGCACCCGTTCACGCACCGTCCATTCATGCCGGCTGCGGACACGTGGACATGAGGGACAGCAGTAAACACAAATGCTGAATCAAAACCTTTTAAAAAAATTTTGAATGGGTTATATGCAAAGAAGTGTTGTTCAGCCACAAAAATTTACAGCAACGATTGATATGGCTATTTTCAGTTTCATAAGGGACATTTACAGCATCCATAATGCGTATTTTTTATTTAGTTGAACAACAAAACATCAGTAAACAACCCTATTCCACCAAGCTTACTTTAATGAGCTGAAGTTGGTTTTATATTCACATTGGTTCATTTGTGATCAATGACAACCTATGACCTGCTCCCTATATTGTTTACCATACTACTTTAAATATTTAGTCTGGATCGGCATGCAAGTATGGCTTAGTAATAAGTAGGGCTGTAACGATACACCAAATCCACGATTCGGTTCGTATCACGATTTTTGACCCACGATTCGATTCGTATCACGATTTTTTTTCGTGAGGGGTGGGATTTTTTTTTTTAACAATATTTTTTATCAAATAACATTTGACAAATCTTTATAAACTGAACACCAAAGAACAAGATTAACCATGCAAATTATTAACTATATAAATAGCCAAATATAAAATAAATAAATAGACAAAGCTATAACACTTCTGTTTTTTTTGTAACAAAATACTGTTGAAAAACAAACAGAACTAAACTCCATTGTGGAGATGATTCGAGCATGTTGAAAATTCTTTTTCAATCAAGTTCTCTTACATTTAAGAGATGTAAACTTTACCTGACAAATGTGGCAGCATGTGGAGGAAACACAACTAATTTATACAAAGCGCACAAGAATGAGGCTGCCAAAATGGCCAATGCAGTATGAAAAAATCGAGCGCAGAAGTCAGACGAACAGGTGCAGCCATCAATTAGTGATGCATTTAAGCGATGCACAAAATATAGAAGGGACAATGTAAGGTATAACAAATGCACTGATGCAGTAACCAAGAATCTCTGCGAAAAAAATAGTGTCTTTCAATACTTTTTTTTTCTTTCGGAGACCTCGTAATCACACCCGACAGCTATAATGAATTGTCCGGACGTACATATTTCTCCAAAACAGCTATTCTACGAGCCTACAAACGTATCCGTGGTGAGCTGCAACAGCCCAATTCCACCACAGTCAAGTATTTTTCACTTACAACAGATGTGGTCGAGTACAGAAATGACACTTTACATGTCGCTAACTAACGCTTCAAAACAAGCGCGCTAAATGCTTCAGCGCCAAAACACAAGCTGCCGTGAGATTGTGTTGGTTTGGTAAATAAAATAGCCTATATAAAATTAAAGTTAAATATTCATAGTTTCAGAGAACCCCATATTAAAGTCGGGACATCTGGTGAACGCCCATCCCTCTCTGTGCAGCCAGATTAACAGTGTGAGCAAAGCATCTTATATGCGGAAAAAAAATATGCTGTATTATATGCTGTCACTAGCACTTACGGCATATTGTGTGGGTCTTGTCGAGCAATTGCCATCCTTTATCTCCACTGGGTAGCCGAAATGTTGCTATACTGCTGACTTATATGAAGAGGGAGGGTCCGCAATCTTGCCATGTTTCCTCACGTTCTTCTTCAACTAGCTCAACTTTTGCAGGAAGGCGTTACATGATTGAAAAGTTAGTCACGGGTGTGTCGCGATTCTTCCTTATCACATCGCGACACAGGATCGTGGATCTTAGTGTCGCGATTTCGGTTTCATATCGCGTATCGTTACAGCCCTAGTAATAAGTGTATTTCCTGCAATTCCTCCAGCCAACCACTAATCATATAGTAGTCGCTTTAGGACAGCGTGTGAGAGAGTTAGTCCAGCAGTCCCTGCATGCATGAAATATTGCACATTATGACAAGTTTTGCTTGCTACACAACTGAAACCATGCTAGATATAATACAGTTTTTGTTTGGAACTGTAGTATTATAAAGTACTTTAAAGTTTTCTAACTGGTGAATGACATAATCTAGTGGGTCTTCATCATGTGTGCGTTCGTGATTTCAGGAGGCGTGGCTTTGGATGGCGGGGGAGGGATTGTTTTTGAAAGATTTTATGCTAACCGGTTAACATTTAGGCAGATCACCTACTGCACCTGTAAAAATGTATATATTTAAAAAATTATAAGGTCAATATTATTATCCCTCTTAAGATTCGAATGAACTTTGTTAACCTAATTAACCTAGTTAAGACTTTAAATGGCACTACTAATATCTAGGCCCACACGGAATCTGCGAGCACAGAAATCCGCAGATTTCAAGCCTATCATTGAGTCTATGTATTTACTTGTGTAAATGTGTGTCAATTTATATTTAATCAGTTTTTTACTTAATTTTTATTAATGATATAATAATAATAATAGTAATATCAAAATGTTTATATGGTTTATTTACAATACAGTTTGTAAAGTAATATTTTCTGTCTTTAAGTATAGATATTATATGACAGACTTGCTTTGTTTATCAAATAAGTGGAGCTAATTGGCTTTGCATTGTAAAGATTTAATAAAAGTAAAAAATGTGTTATTTTTTTCATAACTAAAGTGTTTATTTAAGATACTCCTAAAATAAATTAGCAGATTTTATACAAAATTCTTCGCAGAAATAGCAAAAAATGTCCACAGATTCTGTCTGGCACTACTAATATCTTATAAAACTGCTATTATGTCATCATGGCAAAGACAACAGAAATTAGTGGTTGAACTATTATTGTTTAAAAAGCTCTTGGAAACAAATATTCTCTCCGTTAAGCAGCACTTGGGAAATATTTGAAAAAATTATAATTTGGTCTTCAACTGTACATTATTCAACTTTGACTATACATAGTCAGGAATACACTCGGATTGAAGAGAATACTATTGATAATACTGTAATCTTGACTCTTTACGATAATTGAATAGATAATTGCTTGATACAGTGTTTACAGTAGTTCTGCAATTCTGAGGCGTATTTAATAAGAACACATGATGTTATGATTTCAGACGGGTGCCTGTGGATTCAATAGCCGGATCCTGCCCTATGTCTACCCCATCCGCTTGGTCAAAGTGGATGAGGAAACCATGGAGCTCATCAGAGGACCTGATGGAGTCTGTATCCCCTGCGGTCCAGGTACAGTACTTGCTTAAACACTTGCAAGCACCGAAGCTCAAATTAGGAAATAACCATACAAAGTTACATGCAGTACACTCACAGAAGATTGTATTTACTATATATAAAGTGGCAGATCAAATATGCTTAATTGTTATAAATGATCATAAAATCTAAACAATATTTTTGGCTCTAGAAATATATTATGTGTCATAAAAAGGAAGAAAGGCATCATTTCATATTGATGAAGCATAAAAATCAGTCTACTTGTTTTTATAAACCTGGAATTCTGGGAATGTCACATTAATTTTTAGATTTATTGACTGATTTTTAAGTTTTGATTCAAGCTGTATAGACATTAGAAAAAAAATACATGTAAATTCTAACTTATATCTGCTTTAAAAGTTATATATATTATAGATCTATTACATTTTTTATTATCGATAGGACAATTCAGAGAAACAAAACGTTTTAAGTGGTTTCTTTATTTGTCCTATAGCTATAAATGCTATAAAGCCACTGCTAGATTGCTTGTTCAGATGTAAAATCTGCTTTTATTACCATGTAGGTCGACATGAAGATTTCAAAATGTGATTAACATTAACGCCTTGATTTTCTGCATAGCTGCTTTGAAACGGTGCGTTGCGAAAAAGTGTTGTATAAACTGATATATGTTTTCATATCTTAGAGCATGATGGCTAATATACAGGTGTGTTATCATTTATACTTTGAATAATACACAGAGCAATGAGATTTAAATGTGATTAACATATTTGCTAAATAATTTAAGAAATATTTTTGAATATGTATAATTATGAAAGAAACATGAACTCATTTACATAAAAAGAATATTTATTTAATCAAATTCTAGACATTTTTAGAAATTAATTGTTAAAAAGACATGGTAACCAACCTACCAGCTGGGATTCATATTTTCTCAAATAAGTTATATATGATTTTCACAAACAGTAAGTCTATTACATGCAGTAAATCTATGCATAATTTACAAGTCAGAACTGTTAATCAAAAACTAAAGAACACTGAGAATGAGAGAGAGTTCCTATTTTTAGACACTTTTAGTGTAGTCAAAATAAAAGTCATTTGGAAAGCAAACATAAAAATCTGCTAATAATATCGCCAATGTTATCACTGATAACAATAACGATGCCTGACATCACGTCAGCTGACACTATTACCTGCTGCTTGAGACACTACAGAGAATGCAAAAAAGAATCATTTAACATTCATTCCTTTACTTTGTTTTTTAGGAGAGCCTGGTCAACTGGTGGGCCGAATCATTCAGAACGACCCCCTCAGGCGATTTGATGGCTACGTCAATCAGACAGCCACTAGTAAGAAGATCGCCCAGGACGTCTTCAAAAAGGGAGACAGTGCCTATCTGTCAGGTATTATCTATACTTTACAGAGCCGCACTTTTACTTACTGCCCTCAGCCAGACGATAGAAGTTTTGTTTTTTCTCTCAGAGGAAAACCTTAAACCGTTTTAGATTTTTCTTTCATATTATTATTATTATTATTATTATTATTTATCCATTTAATCTTATGTATTATTGTTTGCACTTAATGTATCTTTATATATTTGTTTGTTATTATTATTAGAGAAAAGGGAAAATGTTCTGATATAAAATGCTGTAAATTTGATCTGGTTTTGTCATGAAGTAGCTAGAGAAGCTGATTTGGCAATACATTTTTTGAAAAATCTCTTTCTTCTCTCAGGGGACGTGCTGGTGATGGACGACTTCGGCTACATGTATTTCCGAGATCGCACAGGAGACACGTTTCGCTGGAAGGGAGAAAACGTTTCCACTACTGAGGTGGAGGGAACACTGAGCCGACTGCTGGACATGAAGGATGTGGTGGTGTACGGAGTGGAGGTTCCAGGTAATCTCACTTTTTTTACTTTTGTGTTTATTCTCCCTGTTTGTTTTCTCATCAGTGACATTTAATGGATCGTTTAAAAGTCCATGTGAAATCTAAATGTACACTGATTATTTTGCTTTGATATATTGTTATTCTTAAGGTGAATAATTGATCCATGCAAATTTATCCAAAGTTATTTTATTTTTTAAGTTTGTTTTCGTAATCTTCAATGAATATCTGAGGTTAATTGTAAGGATGGGTCTGACAGAGAGGGGTCCATATGCAGTTCTTTATTAGACAGGGAATAGACAATAGGCGGTAAGTGTTATACTCCAGTGAATCAGGAGAATAAAGTGTCAAGGGCAGGCGGCGAGCATTCCACATTGGTTAGCGGGCAGAGGTCTGGGCTGGCAGCAGAGGTTCAAATCCAAAGAGAGGGCAGTAATAAGGGTAGGTGGCGAGACAAGAGTGGTTAATCAGTCAGAAGGCAGGATAGCCTCCCAGTAATGTTTGTGGAGCAAAACAAGACTTCGCACTGTGTGTTGTGTGAATGCTGCTTATATGAGAGTGTGTGCATTGAGATCAGGTGCAGAGTAATCAGTGTCAGATATGGGGATTCTGGGTAATGGAGTTCTGAAAGGCAGGTGAGAGTGACCTCTGCTGGTCTGTGAGGGAATAGCTGGGAAGGAGTCGGTGACATGAATAGCCTCACTTACTGTTAGTTTGCTGTTAGGGAATGATGTGCAATAGAAAGCCCCGCCCCCTACTCAATATTCAGTTTAGTTGGAAGAACATCAACATACTGAAAAAAAGTCTCAAAAACTTCTGGTTCACAAGGCTTATAGGTGAGCTGATGACTTCCATTTGTACATTGGGGACTATATAACAAAAAAATAAGTTAGCTTTAAATTAGCCTAAGTGTTTTTCCATTTAAGATACACTGTCAAATACACAACCTTTTAAAGGAATATTCATTTGATTGTGTGCATCAACACAGATGCTAAAAATATATGCACTACACTGTAAAAAATGTAATGACAAAGTCAAGACAACAAAATTTGTTATGCCACTTTATTTTAATAAGTAATCAGGTTTCAAGCTATACAAAGTTCAACTTAATATTTTTAGTCAGTTTGATTGAGGTTGACTAAGTAAGTTGAGATGACTAAAAAGTTAATTTGATTCAACTAAAGCAAATGTAAGCCGGCAAGAATTGTTTATTTATTAGTAAGATCTTTGTCCAGTGTCTTTGCTTGGACGTCTATTGAGAGAGTTTGCACCTGGTTGAGCATTTGTAAAGTGAATATGTCCTTTTAACAGATGACTCTGGTTAGGGGAATTTGGCTAATAGCAACTGGCAGTCAGTCTTATAGAGCAGTCTGTGATATTTTGACTAATCTTTTGTTAAAAGCCAAATTAAAAAGGGAGTTTAGTCAAGTTTTAATTTGTAACTACATTTTAGTCTCACTTTTTTTCATGAGCAGTATTGGTTATTGATATAGTCACAGTGAATGCATAAAGTATACTGGTGCAGAAGTGGAATATCCACAGGGCAGAATATTGAACTATTTGTAAAATTACTTTGACTATGGCAGAAATTTGGTGCATGCCTAAAAAAGGTTGTTGACAAACATTTTAGGCTTTTAACAAAAGAAGCTTTTGGACACTTGTACTGCGCTGGTATTAGCATTGTGTACTGTACTTGTAACCTAGCATATGCTTAAAATTAAAGTGTAGTTGCGTCTGAAATTGCATACTTAAAATATAGTATGTGAAAAACAGTATGTGAGCTGAGTAGTAAGTTTGAATTCATAGAATTTGAAAACAGAGCTTGAGAAGTAGGGTCGTCATGGTGGCGCAGTGGGTAGCACGATCGTCTCACAGCTAGAAGGTCGCTGGTTCAAGCCTCGGCTGGGTCAGTTGGCATTTCTGTGTGGAGTTTGTATGTTCTCCCTGTGTTCGCATGGGTTTCCTCCAGGTGCTCTGGTTTCCAGTCCAAAGACATGTGCTATAGGTCAATTGGGTGAGCTAAATTTTCCACTGTGTATGTGTGTGAATGAGTGTGTATTGGTGTTTCCCAGTGATGGGTTGCAGCTGGAAGTGCAACAGCTGCATAAATAGGCTGGATAAGTTGGTTTTTCATTCCGCTGTGGCGACCCCAGATAAATAAGCCGAAAAGAAAATAAATGAATGAATGAATGTACTTGAGAAGTTACTGGACCTCCTACTACCAGCAAGATTCTGAAGTGTGGGGAGGTCACGTGGCTCTGGCGAGGATGGCTGGTTGATTGATTTGCTCCAACAACCCACACACACTAAAGTTATAATACTCTTGTGAACTTAACCAACTCCGATCGAAGTTAACAGTCGGAGTATGCCCAGACATCTTGCTCTAAAATAGTGTGAAGTTTTCACTCGTAGAACAGGTGCGGAAAAACAAAAATCTCAGGCCGATCTTGACCTGGCTGTCATTTCGGATATATCAGACGTGTTAGCGGAATTAAAAACAATGAGAACTGAGCTTGCAACTAAATTGGATGGTATTGAAAAACAGGATTCTGAAGTGTGCATTCAAAAGAGACTTTACTCCATTGACGTCACGCAAGAACATTTATAAAATGGGAAAGAAGTGACGCGACTGATGTGGGTAGGTCATGTAATAATGATAATCTGCGGATGTAGTCCATCTGAATTCCATTCATAGCCCTTATATTTATGCTATATTGAGTGTACTTTTCTAATGGTTGTGAAATTTAAATTCAAATGTAGTGCCTACAACAAGTAGTTTGTGATTTAGAACACCACTTATGATTTGGAATTAAATTAAATTAAATTAAAGTGATATAGAATTAAAGTGATATAACATAACACTGACCATTGTTCAACAAAATTGACCAAAATATAGTAGTTCAGTCTGAATACATATAATTTTGTTATTCCAAACAATATTTTTCATTAAAATTTGAAATGGCTCACGGTGGCTTAGTGGTTAGCGCTGTCATCTCGCAGCACTGGTTCGAGTCCTGGTTGGGCCAGTTTTGTGTGTACTTTGCATGTTCTACCCGTGTTGGTGTGGGTTTGTTGCTGGTGCTCCGGTTTCCACCTACAGTCCAAAGACATGTGGTGTAGGTGAATTGAAACTACTAAATGGGCTCTAGTGTATGCGTGTGAATGTAAGAGTGTATGGGGGTTTCCCAGTACTGGGTTGCAGCTGAAAGGGCATCTGCTGTGTAAAACTGGAAATATACTAAATAAGTTGGTGGTTCATTCCGCTGTGGTTCCGCTTTTGATGAAAAAAGGGACTAAGCCGAAGGAAATTGAATGAATTGTTTTCATAGAGTCTTATATTAAAACGTCTTTTAGCAGAGATCTATTCCTTTAAATTGTAAGTCTCATGAATCATTGGGATGTCCAGCCAGTGTGTGGGGAAGATAATTAATTGCAACTAAGCTGACTGCAGTAGCTCCTGAAGGATTCTGGGAATGCAGAGCTAAACAAAGTCTCCTCCTGGCCTGGCTCTGGTTTTGCTTACACTAGATCTATAAAGGAATGGCAGCAGAGTGCTGAATATAGCTTGGTCCATTCGAGACATCCGAATGAAAAATGCAGTCACCTTCAAAACAATGTCAACAGCAGAATTGTGGGTCTGCAACATGTACAGTTGAAGTCAGAATTATTAGCCCCCCTTTGAATGTTTTTTCTTTTTGAAAATATTTCCCAAATTATGTTTAATAGAGAAAGCAAATTTTCACAGTATGTCTGATAATATTTTTTCTTCTGGAGAAATTCTTATTTGATTTATTTCTGCTAGAATAAAAGCAGTTTTAAATTTTGTAAAACATTTTAAGGTCAAAATTATTAGCCCCTTTAAGCTATTTTTTTTTTCGATTGTCAACAGAACAAACCATCATTATACAATAACCTGCCTAATTACCCTAACCTGCCTAGTTAACCTAATTAACCTAGTTAAGTCTTTAAAAGTCACTTAAAGCTGTATGGAAGTATTTTGAAAAATATCTAGTAAAAAATTATTTACTGTCATCATGGCAATGACAAAATAAATCAGTTAATATAATTGAATTATTGAAACTATTATGTTCAGAAATGCGTTGAAAAAAATCAGCTCTCTGTTAAACAGAAATTGGGGAAAAAATAAACCGGGGGGCTAATAATTATGACTTAAACTGTAAGTGTGTGTGTGTGTTTAAAATGTCTAAGGGTCTACGTGCAAATCGATAAACCAGCATCTCAAATAACGTATTAATGAGATTTTGAAGTCATCAGGGTTTACTTACTCCTGATGTAAGCATAAACACACACACACACAACCATAATATGAGTTGAAAAAGCCGACAGAAAGAGATTTGGGAAGTCAGATTTTTGGAATATGAAAGAGATTCAGGAAAATTGGCAAATATTTGTTGTGTAAGGCTACATCCACACAAACCAGAGATTTTTCTTTTGCAATATGTTTTCTTTTTACATGCCAGACCAGTATGTGACGCTGTAATTCTCCCACGGAGATACACAAAAAGATTGCACAATGAATACAAACAAAACAACATAAGATGAACATGACAAATGGTTTTTAATAAAAGCTCAGTAGCTTCTGTGGCACAAACACACTTCTGTGGTCTGCCGTTGTTGTTGTTGCTGTAACATGACATAACAGTGTCTGACTATTCCATCTGGATGAAATGCATATACGATACAAAATGTTGGCGTCTACGGCTAAACACTTCTCCATGTGGACCAGGCCTCCACCTGGTTTTACTTAAAGGGGACCTAATATGCAAAACTCACTTGTAAATGGGGTTTAAAGCACAGTTGTGTGGCAACAGTGTATGAAAACAGCCAGCCTCTAATGGTACAAATGAGTTAATTCTGTTTTTATACTCACTCATGATCAAAACAGTCTGCATTGTATGAGTCATCAGAGGGGAAAAGCCCCACCCCTTAGTGACGATCTCTCCCTCATTAGCATAGACAGCTCTGAGTGAGAAGCAGCCGTACACCATTAAAGTTTTCACATCGTACCTGCTGAAAATAATGTCAGCGACTAACTGTACGTTCACATCGAAAGCGTCGTGATCGTCAAAGTAACCGGAAGTCATTCATTTTCAATGGGAGCCGGCGGTGAGGAGCAGCGCGGCGCATCTTCGCCGATGTGGGCGTTGAGGAGAGTTGAAATCAAGTCAACTTTATGGTAAGGAGCTATAACGTGGTTCAGTGGCAAGCAATCAGAATGTAGAAGTCCACCGCTTGAGAGGAGTCCAGAAAACACAGTCACTGTGAACTTTGGTTCCGGCCACAGTTGTTCCCAAGGGTTTTAATATTGCGGTCGCCGGATTTCCAATTAAATATGATGTTTTCTTACAGGGACATACATTAAAGTAGTTACTAGCGGGTTACGGATGTGCGTTAATGTTGTTGTTTTGTTTTGTTTTTCTCTAAAAAAAGCAGTAATTTCATGCAACAGTACAAATCAGTATTGCTGCTTCAGAATATTTCAGGCATATGGACACATTGGATAAGTGGAGCAACACGCAACAACTTGATCTTCCATTGTTAAATGAATCTGATAAAAAGTCAGCAACATTTTCACACTAGAAAGCATGATTTATGCAGAAATGTGAAAGTGCAGAAAGTGATTTGCTGATAATGCTGCAACGGCTCCTTTAAATAAGAGGTCAGTGTAGTGAATTTTGATGCTCTCTCTGCCGGAGCTCTGAAGACAGACACCGTTGTCGGCATGACGGCCAAAGCGAACTTTTGTTAGGGGCATTATAGATGAGTTTTCATATGCACAAAAGAACACTTTGTCTAGACTGCCTTCTTCTGGGTCACTTCTTTTGACATTTTTTGAGTTTTTCCTGCATTGAATCTGCCACTATGCTAATGCATATGCATTTGTAGCTCCACCCCTCTTTTATAAAGAGCACAATCTCATTAGAATTTAAAGCAACAGTCACTAAAATGACACAATTTGGAGCAAAGTGTGAAAAGGGGCGGTTTCAAAGAGATAAAAAAATATATTTGTGTGGTATTTTGAGCTGAAATTTCACATCCACATTCTATCAGAGGTTTATTTTACATCTTGTAAAAATGGAGATACTGTAGGAGGTCCCCTTTAATGTTAAGTTCAATGTATGTCAGGACCAAAGAATCAATCATTTTACCTTGTACAATGTCTCATGGATTACCAAAGACTATAGACTGTTGTAAGATACAATACTCTTTATCTCCCTTAGTTCACAGATCTCTGTCCTTGCAACAGTGACATACGACCTGACCAGGCAATGATCTCCTTACTTGGGTTATTTTAGTCCACAAAGGCTCAGGGTTCTTCATGCCTATAGCCTTTCCTTGGGCAGTCGAGGTTTAGGTTATTAGCTAAGTTTGCCCTTGTGTGATGCTTATGGATGTTTTGTCCTCAGGTGCTGAAGGCAAGGCAGGGATGGCAGCCATAGCAGACCCAGACAACAACACCGACCTGGCCAAGTTTAGCAGGGACCTGGAGAAGGCCCTGCCGCCCTATGCCCGGCCAGTGTTTCTGCGCTTCCTTCCAGAAGTGGACAAAACAGGTGAGATTTCACACACCTGAGGGGCAGGATAAGAGATTAAGCTGGAGTTTTCAGGCTATTCTGGCTGAATTTAGCCCTGACTCTGTTGCGTAAAAGCAGGCCAAATCATGAAAAATGAAGTTACTATGGATATTTATTCTTTGCAACCATTAATCTAATATATATATTTATATATTTATAAATATATATATTTATAAAAGAAAGTGAATTGTGATATATAGATTTATTAAATAGATAAACAGATAGAACAAAGCATAACATTGTGTAAGTATTTGCTTTTAATTGTCTTGATACATTTTGTGAGTAACATAAATGTCTACTGGTCACATTTAGGACAAAACAAACAACTGGTAATTTGTTCATACATTTCACCTCTTTACAGGTTTCAGTTAAGTCTCTGCATGAAAGTAATGGGAATTCCCAGATTATTTGAAGTTTTTAAACTTGTCTGATTGGCTGACATTGTTTTTTTTTTTCATCATTGATCGAACCTATGCAGTGTTTAAGAATGCCATCAACATGCACTTATCCTGGCTATCCACACAAGGCTTGACATATTGTTAGGTACTGTACCCGTCTGATCCTCGACCATGTCTGACTGCTACATAAATATAACTAGAACAGCCAATTAAATGCCCCAGACCTGGTTCTCTCTAGCCTGTCATCACTCCCCTGACCTTTGTAGAGGTCCAACATGGTATGTGGTGCAGGTGTTGTTCATAAACTTTCACTTCACCAGCATTACTCAACTTTCAACTTCAACTCTCAGCCCAGTCCTGCTTCAGTATCAAAATTCAAAGCATTTTCTAGTACTGTTTCTTATTAATAGACCCTTAATCTCATCGGGATGGTGCCGATGATATTGCACCTTCTGCTTATTTTTAGGCAGACTTTCTCTGAAATACTCAGGGTCGATGTATATTTTCTTCGGTTAAATGTCATGTTTCCGACTGTTCTGGGTTTCAATAAGCAGATAATAGGTGGTCCATACAGACACATTACCGCACCTCTTATGAACACATGATTATTTACATTCTGAAAGCCATCCATTTGCATGTGTTTGTAGCTACCTCTGGAAATGGTCAAACGTTCAGACTACATATAACACAGCTGGGTTGACAAAATTGAACTTTAAACATGCACAGTATGTCATTTTCAATAATTGAGATAATGTTAGCACAGGGCGGTGTGGTGGAACAGTGGGTAGCGCTGTTGCCTCACAGCAAGAAGGTTGCTGGTTCGAGCCTCGGCTGGGTCAGTTTGCATGTTCTCCCTGTGTTCGAGTGGGTTTCCTCCGGGTGCTCCGGTTTCCCCCACAAGTCCAAAGACATGCGCTTAAGGTGAATTGGGTTAGCTAAATTGTCCGTAGTGTATGTGTGTGAATGACAGTGTATGGATGTTTCCCAGTACCACTGGGTTGCAGCTGGAAGGGCATCCGCTGTGTTAAACATATGCTGGATAAGTTGGCAGTTCATTCTGCTGTGGCGAAAGTAGTCGAAAATGAATGAATGAATGCAGGCATGTATATAACAGCAAAATATATAGCACCGTTCTAGTGGTTTTTGGATATTTTAATGAAAAAATCGTACATATTGTACCTTAAAAGGAACACTCATGTTACAACTCTTCTAGAGTTAAACGGTTGAGTTTTACCATTTTTGAATCCATTTTCCTGGTAGGAAAACTTTTAGCTTAGCTTAGCATAATTCATTGATTCGGATTAGACCATTAGCACCCCCCCTCAAAAGAAAATGTGAAGCTTCACTCTTCTATAGTTACATTGTGTCTGAAGACTGATGGAAAATGTTGGAAAATTGTTATTTTAATGGCTGATATGACTAGGAACTATACTCTTTTTGGTGTATTAATAGAGGAACTTTGTTGCCATACCCTGGCTGCAGCAGGCACAATCATGTTATTATAATTCTGAAGTAAGTACTGGCTTGCTGTTTTAACTGTTTGTGTTATTTTATTTCAGGAACTTTTAAATTCCAGAAGACAGACATGCGACGAGAGGGATTCGACCCCAACGTCATCTCCGACAAACTCTGCTTCCTGGACTGCACTAAGGGACAGTATGTGCAGCTGAATGCAGAGCTCCATCGCAGCATCGTCTCAGGAAAGCAAAAATTATGAGACTACTGCCAAGCTCCACCCCTTTTCCCTCAAACCCCGCCTTCAACACCCCTCAAACCCCTCCCTGCCCTCATAACTCTGCCCCTCGATACCTCAGCAAACACAGTGAGGGGCTGCAGGAATGCATTCTGGCCACATATTCAGATCCCCGTCGATTCATTTTCACAGCACACCTCTCTTACAAAACAGGACTGAAGAAGCATTCAGCCATCTTGAAAACAAAAAAGTGAAATTGTAAAAAAAAAAAAAAAAGCAATTTAGCTAACAAGAATACAACAAAACAAACAGCAAGGAAAGGGCCCAAGGACCAAACACACTTCAGTGAAATGTAAAAGCTCGCCCTTTGCCTCAGCTGCACAATGCGCGCCGGGACTGACACTTGTTCATACTGATGGATTTGACAAACGACTGCCATCTTGAATGCGCCCTCAAGCCCTGACCAAAACCCTGGATTGACGTGCAATACTGGCTGCGCACTTGACAGCTGCTGAGACTTGATCAAATGCTGTTTATTTACTCGTGTAACATGCACCAAATATATTTAAGTTGCAGAAGAGCGCATCTATTTACAAGTCATCTACGAGCTGTGACGATACATCCCTGATCGCACTCCTACTGTGTCCATTTTAACCCTCCAGATGTGCAGCATCAGCGTGACGTTTTCTCGGATGTCGACACCGAACAGCCTGGTGCGACATTGTGCAGACTGGGATTGGAGGGTTTACAAGATGTGACGAGCATTATGGTTTTGACGAGGACCTCATGGACTCATTATAGTTGACTTTGTATGAAGTACAAATGGTGGTAGTGTAATACTGTGGTGCTAAAGAGCGAAAGTCCTCCCGTTTGCGAAAGTGGCACCATTTGGGACAAAGACAGAAGCAGCGGAGAATGAAGGGAAAGCGATAATAGGCTATTTGTCATCAGAGTTCTAGTTTTTTCTTTCAGCAGCATGAATGATCGACGCAAACAGAGCACTGTGCCTTATTGTCAGGTCACTACATAGTGTTATCGCCCTCGTCCTGTACCATTACACTAACTGACCCCTGGACGTCTCCTAAAACGGCTAGCTTGTTTTCTAGACCTAGCTTGTTCTTCCCTTCCATGAAAAGTCCTATCATGCAGACAGAGTGTCCAGCACTACATCAGTGGGCGTCATTTCCGTTTCCTGTGCATTTTGCTCGATCTTCTATTGCAAGCCTCCTGTTCTCTCTCCCTTGTCCACTGACAGCTGACTATTTATTTATATCGTAGCAAGTATTTAAGTGTGTGTGTGCACGTGTGACGAGATGATTTTGTGGGGCAGCACTTGAATTTCTTCAGTCACTGTTTTGGCCGCTATACAGTAACAAACGCGGGAAGACACAGAGCTGTGTTGACGTCTCACAAAGAGCATGTCATCAAAAGAAGAAAAAAAAGTATATTTTGCATAAAAACAAAATTTTTTTTTTTTTTGGTTTGTCATTATTTTCATTAAAATTATAATTTTTCTGTACAAAAAATTCTCATTACTGTGATGCAAACAATTTCATTCACATTACGGTAATGAGAAAAAACTAATTCACACTATTCTCAATTTAGACTACACAGTCTAGCAGGGCTAAAACCTATTCTGATTACCATAATAACATAAAAATGATCTAATTATCTAATCGAATTCATGTTAGCGTACTGATAATAATATCTCATTTTCATTATCGTAATAACAATTTTTTTTTTCGTTACTGCAATAAAATAACAATTTCATTATCATTACTGTAACAAATAGTTTAATTAACGAATTGACAGTCCTGTATTTACATAATAATAATAATAATAATAATAATAATAATAATTATTATTATTATTATTATTATTATTATTATTATTATTATTATTATTATTATTATTATTATTATTATTATTATTATT